>WBNM01026606.1:1691-13176 GCA_013399055.1 Ramphastos sulfuratus
TGGCATGGGCTGCCCAGGGAGGTGGTGGAGTCGCCATCCCTGTGGGTGTGGAAGGACTTGTGGCATTTGGTGGCATGGTTTAGCTGGTGTGGTGGTGTTGGGTCACAGCCTGGGCTTGATCTCAGAGGTTTGCTCCAGCCTCAGTGATTCTGAGTTGCAGAGAGCAATGAGCTCTGCCCTCAGCCTCCTCTTCTCCACACTAACCAGTCCCAGCTCCCTCAACTGCTCCTTCCCAGCCCTCTTCTCCAGATCCTTCCTCAGCTTCCTTGCCCTTCTCTGGACCCTCTCCAGCCCCTCCATGTCCTTCTGGGGTGAGGACCCCAAAACTGAACCCAGCACTCCAGGTGTGGCCTTGGTATAAACGATTATTTTGTATAAGGCAGATATTATATTAATAAAAAGTATTAATTATTATTTATGCATATAAACTCGTGCCAACACCTATTAGAGAGGCGTTTGT
Source organism: Ramphastos sulfuratus (assembly GCA_013399055.1). Lineage (NCBI taxonomy): Eukaryota > Metazoa > Chordata > Aves > Piciformes > Ramphastidae > Ramphastos > Ramphastos sulfuratus. The sequence goes on from WBNM01026606.1 coordinate 2,152, forward strand.
TCACCCGTGAAGATCTTTCACGATGGATAGGTACAGTACAGGGCAGTATTAACCAGTTGAGAACACTTTACTAAAACAACCATTTCCACGGGGAAGCTCCCGCGGCAGTGTCGCCGCTGCTCCACTAGGGAAAGATTCGGCAGGTTGCAGGGTGCCAACCCGAGGCGGCAGCCAAACAAGGAACCTTCGCACAGGAACGGGCAGCAGACAGTTGGCAGTCAGGCAGCGCAGTTCGGAACCTCCCCGGCTGCAGCTCTAAGGCCAGGCAGAGTGCGCTGGCGCTGGTTACCCAAAGGCACCGGCACGGCACGGAGCCAGCGGGAGCTGTGTGCTCGTTCTCGGAGGACGTCTCTGCAGAGATCTCAGCTCGGCCGCTTAGGGGCTTTAGTGCCGCCGGAGGGCGAAGAAGCAGCAGCAACTTCCCCGTACGCAGCTCCTCGGCTGCGGGGCCTCGGGCTCCGGCAAGGCTTGCTCGGAGACTCCTTTCACGGGACGCTCTCGGGCGATCCCCGTTCAGATCCCGGCGCGTGGGCTGCGGTTTGCGGCGGGGTCGACCGCGGCACGGCGGCGGCTGCGGCTGCTTCCCCTTAGGGTGCTCGGCCCGGGCCGGCTCCAGGCTTTCTTAAGCCCGGGCACCGCACCAGGCTGCGTGCGGCAGCAGCGGCGAACGTGCGTGACTCCGCTGCGGCTCCAGGCGGGCTCCTCTCACGGCACGGCGGCACTCGGCTCTCCCGGGTAAGCTGAGGCACAGCTGCTCTCCTGGCTCTCCCGGCTCGTCCGGATGGCATAAACGAAGCGAGGCTTACACAAAGCTGTGGCGAGGCTTTGTGGCTTGTCCAGGTAAACCAAGGCAGAGCAGGTTTCTGGAGGGGAGCAGGCAGCTTCCCCGGGTAAAGCAAGCAAAACACCAACAACGTTTTACAGTCTTGGCTTCTATTTCTCATTTGCCCGAGCATGGGCTTGGCCAACTGGCCACAAGGCTGAGCAAAGTGATTAACCACTGAGGATGGCATCCTGCCGAACTTGACCCAATGAGGCAGATGCGAGAGGCCCTGCACGGGTAGGGCAAGACTAAAGGTGTCCCTGGCAGGCCTTTGTCTTTTTCCCACCTTTCCCAGTTTCCTCGGAAAGGGGGAGGGGGAGCTTGTGTTGGGCCCATTTCACCCTACAACCACAGGCCTACCCAGTGCGAGAGCAGGAGGAGAAATCGCTGTCCTGGTCCTGCTGGGCACACCATTGCTGATCCAGGCCAGGATGCTGGTGGCCTTCTTGTCCGCCTGGGCACAGCCTGGCTCATCTTTGGCCAACCTAACAGTAACCAGCACCCCAGATCCTTTGCTGCCTGCTAGGAAGGCTGCTTGTTCTGTTGTTTCACTTAGACGCCGCAGTCATCCTTCGAGGGGTGAATTCTCTTCCTTTTCACTGAGGAATAATTTTCATTCTTCTCCACCTTCCTTGGCTTTTCAACTTTTTGGACTTCCTCTGAGTGTAGCTTCACAGAGCTCTTCTAGGAAGAGTCTGTGATGTTCTTCCCCAGGACTGAAGGTCTGAGTGGGAATCAGCATCAGGTGCTCACACTCAGGGTGCTGAGGCAGGGGCACATCCTCCGTGTAAAGCCCTGCTGAACACCAAGCTTGCCCCTGAGGCTGGTGTCCAAGTGGCTCCCTGTGCTCTCCTGGGTCAGGCACCCTCACATCCCCACAGCTCACCTGCTGTCAGCCCAGCCTGCGGGAGAGATGTAGCTCAAACCACTCTTCCCTTCAAGCACAACCCCCAAACCTTGTCTTTTTTCCCCTCCAGGAGTGTGCAAGCACAAAAGGTGTGAGCAGAGCTTCCCACTGCCACCTTCCCAAGCAAGAGGGACATCACCAGGTGCAGGAGAGACCTTGCTGGGCCTGCCCCATGAGGCACTAAACACTTGCGGCTTGCTGGTTGTTCCCTAACCCATCCATTTCTGCTGTTCTTGGGATTCTCACACCAGCAGTTTTTAGCCAGACTCTATCGGCAGGCATCAGCAGGGGTTCAAATTGCTCCTGCAGTGACTCCTGTGCTGCTTAATTAGTGGCTTCCTCAATCCTGGGCCTCCAGCTTTGACAGGATTCCATTCCCACGGGGCTTAGGAAATCATCATACAATAATTTATCTTTCTCCATGTCAGCCAAAGGTGCAGTGCTGTGCTCCTTTTAAAATGCCTCGAGCCACTTGTGCATCAGAAATCAAAACTGCAGAGGGGAACGTGAGTGGGGAAAATGTTACCACAGAGCTGTGCTGGAGCTCTGGAAAGCACAAATCATGGCTTGGCAAATCACAGAATGGCAGAGGGTGGAAGGGACCCCTGCAGATCATCCAGCCCAAGACCCCTGCCAGAGCAGGCTCACCCAGAGTCAATCCCACAGGGACACATCCAGGTGTGTCTGGAAGGCCTCCAGAGATGGAGACTCCACAGCCTCTCTTGGGCAGCCTGTCCCACTGCTCTGCCACCCTCACAGGGAAGAAGTTTTCCTGCTGTCTGTGCAGTGTGTGTGTATCATGAGGCAGCTCAACAAGCACTGAGGGCAAATGCACAACTGCTCTGTGTCGTGGTAGGCCTAAACAGGCCTCTTGGGCTTGTACATGTCCTGGCTTGTGCAGACATGTTTTTCTGCTGTTTTGGGGAGAGAGCAACCGCGGGAAAAGGGACAAAGGACCTGGCGCCACTAAGTCTGGGGTCCGGGGCCTGTCCATCACCTGTGGTTGCTAGGGGGCACATGATTGCCTTGTGCAGGGCCCGTGATCTGCCCAAAAAAGGATAAAGCAAGCCTATGGCTTCACCCAATATGGCAAAATCTTGGGTAACTGCCATTTGATTGGCTATCTTGTGTCCAAAGGTCCAATTGATCTTTGGGCTGTGTTATAAAGGAGCAGGGAACACGGGGTGCGTGCCTTCCACCATTACAGATGCCTGCTTGCATCCTGCCTGCTGCCTCCACGCATTCGCCAGCGTGATACAGTGAGACATCCTGCCTGTAAGAGCCTGCTTCCAGAGCCAGCCAGGATCAGGTCAGAGATTGTCTCCTCTTCCCCAGCGCTCAGGAGCCTGGAGAAACTTTAAAGCCTCCGGCAACTTTCAGCCCGGCAACACGGGAAACCCCGCCACGTGCTTAGGGTATTATTTTCCTGTGATATATTTTTGTGAATAAATACCAAGCCTCTTGTAATCATTGATTGCCTTCTGCCATAAGCAGAAAGCTGCTTCTCGGGTCCATCTAGTGAACAAGCGGCGTACTGGCCGCAGGTGGTACATTGACCACAAACCTCTTTTCCAGTTTGGTTTGAGTTCTGTTAATATATATATTTAACAGTTATTTCCAGATCCTGTTATAACCTGTATATAGTTTCCTAACGTTGCAAAGAGCCTGTTACTATTGATATTATTAAATGGTGGTAGGGGATGGTGCGAGTTCTGATAATTTAATATTAATAAATTATATATTAATATTTGTATAATACCGTCTTGCAGTACCTAATTACCCCTCCCCGACACTCTGACACACCAAGAGTTCCAACCATCACTTTAACAGAAGTGTGCTGTCTCCTGGAGCAGGCTGCTTTCAAATAAACACAATAAACCCCCCAACCTTGAGGAGCCAGATCATCATCAGGTTGGAAGGGATCTCAGAATTTATTTACTCCAACCTCCTGCCATGCCCAGGGACACCTCTCAGCCACGCTCAGCTGCCCAAGGCCTCATCCAGCCTGGTCTTGAACACCCCCAGGCAGGAGGCAGCCACAGCCTCCCTGGGCAGCCTGTGCCAGACTCTCACCACCCTCACACTGCAGAACTTCTCCCTCAGCTCCTCTCTAACCCTGCTCTGCCTCAGCTCCAAACCATTCCCCCTTGGCCTGGCTCAGACACCCTCAGCAAAAGTCTCTCTGCAGCCTTCCTGCAGGATCCCTTCAGGCACTGGCAGCAGCTCTGAGGTTCCCCCGGAGCCTTCTCCTCTGCAGGCTGCACCTCCCCAGCTCCCTCAGCCTGTGCTCACAGCAGAGCTGCTCCAGCCTTGGCAGCATCTTTATGGCCTTCTCTGGCTTCACTCCAGCAGCTCTGTGTACTCCTTCTGCTGGGGACAGCAGAGCTGGAGGCAGGATTAGAGGTGATGTCTGAGTAGAACAGAGCCAAGGGCTTCCAGATGTGTTTTTGTAAAGCTTCCTCCCGTTGCTGTGGTGCTCCCCGAGGCGTGACACAAAGCACTGCCAGCAGCAGGACCGAGCCAAGCCCAGCTCTGGTTTTCAGGCAGGCTGTGTGCTCTGCACTCAACGTGAGCTGCAGCCAGCTCCAGGGAGCTCACTGTTTCCGAATCAGCTTCAGCATGGCAATCACTGCAATTAATTCCTTCAGTCTCTAGGCTGGTGCTGAAATTAGATCTGACTGGCTTTGTGTGGGACAGAAGGCAGCAGGCTTCACACTGGCAGCTTCCCTTCCCTCCCTGATTCTGGCAGTTCCCAAACTGCCAAGAAAAGACAGACAGAGAATTTCCTTATCTTGTCTCCAGGAGGGTTAGAGGAATGGGAACAGGAGCAGAAAAAATGTGGTGTCTATGCTTGTCTATTGCTGAGGCTGCACTGCTGCCACTGCACCTCACAGCTGCAGCTGTGCTGAGAGCAGGCTTAGCCTAAAGGACAAGCCTACAGGCATTTGCTATTTGAGATTCTAGTTGATAAGCCCTCAAAGAAACCATTCAGCTAGCCTGGGATTCAGTTTTCCACAAAACACTTCTTCAGTGTTCATGTTAAAGACAATCTAGAAACAGGCAATGAGCTGACTCCAGGTAACACAGACCCAACAGGCACTTTGCTACCAGCCACACTTATGTTGGAAGAGGATGGAGAGCACCTCAACACTGACTGTGCACAGGAAAACATCCCATGGCTGGCAGAGTTTGCCCACTGCAAATGGGGCAGGAAAGTACTGAAGGTCCTTAGGAAACAGCAGTGAGCTGGGAGGGAGTGTGGAGCTGCTGGGGGGTAGGAAGGCTCTGCAGAGGGACCTGCACAGGCTGCATCCATGGGCTGAGGCNTGGATGATCCTAAAAGGCTTTTCCAACCCAAACCATTTTGTCTCTCATCCTTCCAGAAGCTGTTTGCAGACTGCACAAAGAAAAGTGTAGAGTGAACACTTTACCCTTAGGTGGCCTTAGCCAAGTGAGTCTTTTTCTCCTGGGCAAAGAAAGGTTTTGAAGCTACACTGAAGAGACCTTTGGGCAGTATTGGTGGAGGATAAATCTGCCTGTAGGCTTCTGTGTCTGGTGTTGACATCAATCAGTCTTGCCTGTGAAAGAGGCGGAGGTGCTAGTCAGCAAGCAAGCTCCTTTAGGCTGCCTCAGCTTCTTAAAGCAGGCCTTTGGAGCTTAGCCCCTTCCAGTTCTGCAGCTAACACATGCAAAGGAAGCACTACACACTGCTCTCAGCCACCAAGTGATTAAGCCTCTTTTAATGGTTCTTTTGACAAACACTGTAAGCATAACCAGAGTGAACAGTATGGACCTGGAGTTTGCCCAGCGAGAGACCTGAGTCACTGAGCTGCTGGCTGGAGGAGAACTGTTGGCATTCTGATTGCATTCCCAGCTGAGCCAGAGGATGCTGAAGTGATCACAGACTAGAAGGGGTTTCAGCAGTGCCTCAGATTGTGCGTTAGGAGCCAAGGCAAACAATTATCCTGTACCATACAACAGAAAGCAACTAGCACTGAGCAAAGTTTGGTCAACAAACTAAGTTTACTTCTAGCATAACCTTTGTGCTAAGAACTCGACAGGCATAACAGTACCAGAAAGCAATGAACTTGAAAATGCAGGGTGGCCACAGACAGCTGGGGACAGCAGCAGTGCTTGGGAGCAGCCTCAGAGGCGGCTTTTGGACTCTGCCACTCGCAAGTGGTTTGCTGTCTCCTCATCTAGTCACGCGCTGGAGAGGAACTCCACAGCACTCTCCTTCTCTTCACTCAGCTCCTTTGCAGTCAGATCCATCTTCTCACGAGAAAAATCATTAATGGGAAGACCCTCCACAAACTTCCAGGCCTTGTCCTGTTTGGAAGACAAACAAAAAGTCCCTTGCTGTGAGAACAGGCTGCGCTCATCTGGCCTGGAGGAAACTGCAGGGTGAGAAACAAAGTTTATGGCCTTAAAGAACACACCAGGTCTAAGTTAATCATAGAACCACAGAGCTGCTGAGGTTAGAAGCGACCTTTGAGATCATCAAGTCCAACCACTCACCCAGAGCTCACAGTTCCACCACTGCTCTTGAGCCACTGCCACTGAAACACATCCCTCAGCACCACATCCAGGCAGCTTTGAAATCCTGCCAGGGATGGGGATTCCACCACCTCCATGGGCAAGGGAATCCATGCTGGATCAAGGAAAAGCAAACCAGATAGAACAGAAGGGGATAGGCACAGCCATGCCCAGCTGCAGGAGGAAGAGAACACCTGGCAGGACTCTGGCTCCATCACAGGCCTGCACCCTCCCTGCTCTAAGGCTGTGGGATCCCAGTCGTGGCACAGCCTGGGGTGGCCCACACAGCCCTGAAGTGCTCCACAAAGCAGCTGCCACAGGGAAATTAAGTTTGGGTCCAGACCAAGCATACAACCAACAGGCAGGGCCCTGACTGAAAGGCTGCTCACAGCCCGGCCTGCCAGCCCCTGCAGCCCCATCCAGATTGCTCAGATGCTAAGGAGCTCCTGGGCCAGCTCAGCTGGGGTGGCTTACCTTGATCACCACAGGGAATGAGTACAGGAGGTCTTCAGGAACACCGTAGGAATTGCCATCTGAAATGACTCCCATAGAAACAAACTCCCCCTGAGAGACAGAGGAGCAAAGGATCAGCACCTCTGTCACTGCTAGGAGGAAGCCACACTTCCATTTTCATCTCCAGTGACACACTGTACCCTAGAAAGATTCCTGCCACTCTCCACACACAGCTCCCCCCCCCAGGTCAGGGACACTGGCACCAAGCAAACAGTGACTGAAGAGCAAGACCTTACCGCAGGAGTGCCAAACCAGATGTCCCTGACGTGATCACAGATGGCTTTGGCAGCTGACATGGCACTGGACAGCTTCCGAGCCTTGATCACAGCTGCTCCACGTTGCTGGACAGTCTGCAATGCAGGACAACAGCCCAGGCTGGCAAGTAGCAACACCTTGGCTGCCTTGGCACACTGCTAGCAAACAGCTGAGGGAAGGCCATCTCCCACAGCCTGCATCTCGGCACTCCAGACACAGCTGCCACTGAATGACCATGGCAGACATCCAGAACCTGAGCTGCAAGAGGTGTGCCCAGGCAAGAGGCAGTGGAGCACTCTGGAGGCTGCTCAACAGCCAGCAGCCCACTGACTTCTTTCACACCACTCAGGTGGTACCACCAGGACACCTCACATCTGTCTGTCACTAGGAACTGTGTCCCAGACAGCACTGGGAACCAGTGGGGTTTGCTGATCAACACCAGGATGAACTACTTGCGGCTCTCCACCTCTGGAGGCATTCCAGGCCTGCCTGCACATGTTCCTGTGTGACTGACTGGGAGAGCCTGCTCTGGCTGACCTTCAGAGGTCCCTTCCAACCCCTGCCATTACGTGACTGTATGTGATTCTGGTCTCACTCCTACAATGGTTAATATAGAAACTTAGTCCCTGAAGATGTAAATGAAGTTTAAAGGGAGTCTCCATCTCTGGAGGTACCTGGGCATGTCCTGGGTGACCCTGCTCTAGCAGGACAAGATGATCTCCAGAGGTTCCTTCCCAACTCTCACCAGTGTGTTTCTGTCACTCTTTCAAGATACCTCCCAGAATCAAGTTTATGTTCAGAACTTTTGTACTTCAGAACTGCACTTTTCTGTAACTATTCCTGTCTATTGTGTCTATCTCTGCTTGTACATTGTGCTAAGCTGTAAACAGAGCTTCAGTCCTTAACTTCCAGCTGGCTGAGTCTAGTCTGGGGGATTTTACAAAGTGTGGGGAGGCAGGAAACTCCCAAACTATCACAGAATAGTTCCTCAAACCTTGAATGTTTTGTTCTTTGACTAAGTTTTGGGAGGGCTGCAGGCCAACTAGACCCTAGGCTAGAGGGGCTTTTACAGTGCCTTAAGGTTTTCAAGAGAAGTAACTGACTGAGACAAGCTATCTGCAGGTGACTTCCCAGCACTGCAGCACTTCTCAGCTTTGGGGAGGTCACAGCTTGAGTGCTGGGTTCAGTTTTGGGGCCCTCATTGTAGGGAGGACTTTGAGGGGCTGAAGCAGGTCCAGAGAAGTGCAGGGAAGCTGGGGCTAGAGAACAGGGCTGGGGAGGAGCAGCTGAGGGAACTGGGGGTATTAAGGCTGGAGAAAAAGAGGGGGAGGGGAGACCTCATTGCTCTCTACAGCTCCCTGAAGGGAGGTTGGAGTGAGGAGGGGGTGACAAGTGATGGGAGCAGAGGAAATTGCCTCAAGTGGCCCCAGGAGAGGTTTAGGTTGGACATCAGAAGAAAATTCTTCCCTGAAAGGGTTCTCAAAGTGTGGCAGAGGCTGGTTCCTCTGGAACCAGGAAGGTGGTTGAATGCCCACCCCTGGAATTGTTTGAAAGAGGCAGAGATGTGGTGATGAGGGCCGTGGCTTAGCCCCAGCCTTGCTAGAGTTAGAGGCTGGTTGGGCTGGGTGCTGTTAAAGGGCTTTTCCTACCAAAACGATTCCACGATTCTATGACTTGCTCCGCTGAGGCAGAGCTGCTTCTCTAAGGCAGACAGCTACAGGTCATGATTTCATGTGAGGTGAGGAAAAGCAGCAGCAGAGAATGACCATTTCCAACAAACTAACAAACAAGATCTTACCAGGATAAAGTCACCCTTCAGCCAGCTGTCATCTTTTATAGCTTCATAAACTCCAACTTCCTTTCCTTTCACGTTTACCTTCGCATGGTTAACATCTGGGTACTGAGTAGAGGAGTGGTTGCCCCAGATGATGACGTTCTTCACATCATTAGCAGTCACACCAAGCTTCAAAGCAATCTGATGGGAAATTAAAGATGTCCACTCTATTAACTTCAGCTTCTCCACTCACAGGCTTCTTTGTAAGCACTGCTGTGCTCATGCTTAGTGGAAAGGATTCTACTTGGAACAGGCCTTCTTTACCTGAGATTTGGCTCTGTTATGATCCAAACGAGTTAAGCAGCTGAAGTTCTCCTTTGGTATCGAGGGGGCTGACTTGGATGCAATCAGGCAGTTGGTGTTTGCTGGATTCCCCACTACCACAACCTGGAAACACAAAAGGGGATGTGGAAAGATGAAGCAGCTCTTTCTGCAGAACACCTGCCTTCTGCCTTGCAAAGGAGCTAGCAAAACCTTCAGCTGTCTGAACCTCCTGGGGGGCCCTCAACAAGACTGTTTCACCTGCATGTTGGTCACAGCCACTGAGCCTTCTGCAACTGCACAGCCAAATCACTTCTAGCCAGGCATTTTCTGTACCCTGACATTCACATCTGGCAGGGAACAGGACTCCTGGGCACATCTGCATGCTGGCCCACAGCCTGGCTTCCACCCTCATGCTAATGGATACAAGGAGAGCAAGATCCACGTGCACCAGTCAGCCCACACTGAATTCACTGCTGCCTTTCCACACTCTCTAGACTGGCTGCCACTGCTTTATCTAACTGCTTTCTAATTAAGAAAGCCAGAGCAGTTCACTTATCTCGCTGCTCTTAGGCAGGCAGAACTGAAACGCTGCTTCAACTCAGAGCAATTTCTTACTATGTAAAGCTGATTTTTATTCATCCTTCATCTAATGTGCCCAATGATTAATGTCAAGTGCTAGATACTCTTAAACACAGGAGCTAATCTGCCACCCTCCCTTTGAAAGGGAGCTGAGTCTCTTTTCCATCACTGGAATAGCTGCATTGATGCTTTTCATTCCAGCTGTCCAAAGACACAAACAAGGCTTTAGAAGCAGTAGGAAGTTCATCAGCAGAGGAAGCAAACATTAAAAACTCAGTTACAAAGCACAGTCGGAGTCTGGGGCTGAGATTAAGAGCAGTAGGAGAGCAGCCACATGATCCCATTAACTGTGCTGAAGGAATCTGAGAGGCAACAATTAAAAGCTTTCAAGGAGCAAGAGGCAAACAACTCAAATGAACCCTGTCTGGTCACATAGCTGCAATTCCAGATCAGTGCCAAAGCAAAGGGCCATCATGATCAGGCCTCAGATAGGCGTGAAGTAGGTAGCTGCCTGCAGAGCATTTAATTCTCAGAGAGAGAGAGAGAGAGAGAGAGAGAAAACGGGCAGCAGACTGCTTTCTTAGTTCTTTTACATACATTTCCCTCCAGTTCAGAGCCTGTGTGGACAGGAGCCACCGAAGAGCAGACTTACCTTCTCACCAGACAAGCTCAGGACTAAATCCCCACCCTGATTAAGACACTCCAGCTCATCTGCCCTTGACTGGGCTTAAGGGCAGCACTGCCTGCCCCCCAGGGGCTCCTGCTTGCCCAGTAGCATTCTGCAGCTATTTCCATCTCTACACAGCTGAGAGAGTGAACTGCTTCAATTCAATGTCTATATTTACCTTGACAGTCTTTTTGGCATACTTGTCCAAGGCTGCACCCTGAGACTTGAAAATTTTCACGTTTGCTTTCAGTAAATCCTTCCTCTCCATGCCCTCCCTCCTGGGCATGGAGCCAACCAGAATTGCTATGTCAAGGTCTTTGAACGCCACTTCCTCCTTGTCTGTTGGAATGACCTCTAAAAAAGAGGAAATGAAGCAGAAAAAAAGTTACCTAAGGCAGAGTAATGCTGATGGCAAAACGCTAAAGGGAGTATTTTCTGGTCCCTAACCAGTACAGAACCTGATCTGACAGCACCACCATCACTCTCCCCTTGCACAAACACAAACATGGGCTGTTGGGCTCAACTCCACAGATCAGAAACCAGTTACTGGGAAATGTTCATCCACCACACACTCAGCCACAGCTTCAGAGCTGATGGGAAAACAGCAGAAATCTGTCACAAGGTACCTTTTGTGTGTCCCTTGCCAC
>WBNM01026607.1:0-13423 GCA_013399055.1 Ramphastos sulfuratus
CTCCCAAACCCACATCAAGACTGTTTCTCAGTCTTTTCTGAACAAAGGATCCAGCTTAGATTCAGAAGGAATTTAAAGCTCTGCTTCTTGAACAAATCATCATGAAGACACTGTTTATGAACTCTTTAAGTTTACGTGACTTGTGTTTTCTACCACCCTCAGGTATAAACTGACTGGTTTGTATAATGTATTAGTGCTGAGAGTCACATAGTATACACAAAATATAAATTATGGAATGGTTATCTACTTTACACACAGCAAATGCAATCCTCTGAAACAATGCTGTGCGTTGAAGAAATGCTCCCTTGTCATGAGTGTGATAAAACTTTAATCAGCACTAATCAGAAGAAATCCCACTTAACATGCTCAGTACACACTAGTTTGGAAAGTGGCGTGTGGCTGTAATCATGCTTAATCTGTAAGACAATTGACTCGGTTGTGGGATTTCACGAGGCAGGAATTATAAAATCTGCAGTTATTTTATTTCCAGACAGCCCCGCCCACAACTTTATATAAAATATTAGTTAGGGTTCAGAAATTCATTCGGGAAAAGTCTTTCACAAGGATGCTTACAGGGAATTTCATAATTCAGGAAAATCAGGAAGCTTGGAAAGGTTGCTATAAGAAATAGCTTTGCTGGACTTACAAACAAAAGGCAGCCTGGAGCCCTAGGGAACATCTGCGGTACTCACGGCCATGAAGTAGGAATTTGGCGATAGTCCCTTGGCTCCTTGTCGGCAGTCTTTGCGGCAGTGCCTTGAAGTGTAGATCGTGGGGCAGCAGAGGGTGAAGCTCAGGCTGCTCGGTTGCTTACCCACGATTACGGCAGAGGCAGGTCCCTTCAACAGGCAGGCAAGATCTGACGGTCGAGAGCGGGGACTGTGCCTTCTCGTNATCTTCTCTGTATACCTAGACATTGGTTTTAATCTCACCCATACTTTTAACTGTCATGGTAGGCCTAAGCAGGCCAAAATAGGCTTATACATGTCCTGGCTTGCCCTGACATGTTTTTCTGATCTCCCTCCTTCTGTTTTGGAGAGAAGCAACCATGGGAAAGAGGACAAAGAATCTGGAGCCACTGAGTCTGAGGACTCTGGCTTGTCCAGACTTGTTTTGAACCCTGCAGTAAACAAGGTACACACAGTTGCCTTGTGCAAGGCCTGTGTTCTGCCCAAATTTGGGTAAAGCAAGCCTATGGCTTCCCCTAATATGGTCAGGCTTGGCTAACTGCCATTCTGATTGGCTGTTCTGTGTCCAAAGGCCCATTAGTGTTGGGCTGTATTGATAAAAAGGGATGAGTAGGTAACACAATGTGCTCCGCCATTGTATCTGTTCTCTGCCATTGTATTCTTATCAAAGATAGTGCAATCCCTAACTTTGCAAGATGTGGAAAAGAGACATGGATGGAGGTCTAACATGTCTCAGAAGTTCTCTAAAGAAATTTTTGTGTAAAAAATGATTGGGTTACTTTATGTGTGTGTGTTTCAATTAACATCTGTTTAAATAATGTGCATATTACATTTGTTACATTTATTATATTTAAATAATGTGCATATTACGAGAGTTGGGGCTCTTCAGCATGGCGAAGAGAAGGCTTTGAGGAGACCTTAAAGTAGCCTTCCAGTATCTGAAGGGGGCCTACAGGAAGGCTGGAGAAGGACTATTTACAAGGTCTTGCAACGACAGGACTAGGGGCAATGGGTTTAAACTGGCAGAGGGGAGATTTAGACTGGATGTTAGGAAGAAGTTCTTTCCAGTGAGGGGGGGGAGACCCTGGAACAGGTTGCCCAGGGAGTTTGTGGCTGCTTCCTCCCTGGAGGTGTTGAAGGCCAGGTTGGACGAGGCCTTGAGTGACCTGTACTAGTGGGAGATGTCCCTGCCTATGGCAGGGGGTTGGAACTAGATGATCCTTGAGGTCCCTTCCAACCTTACTATTCTATAATTCTATATTTCCAATAGAATAGAAAATAGTGAGGTGGTCCTTTAGTGATTTCCCTACTTATCTGCAGAGTAAGTTTTCAAGACTCGAGTCTCATGTTTAATTATTCAAGATCTGATGTTGCAATTTTTGTTTAACTACAATATTTTCAATAAAATACCAACCACACTGAAAGTCTGTACTTTGCCTGTACAAAGAACCTGATTTAAAAGATCTATGTAGTTTGTTCTTTACACCAAATTGGATAATTTCAAAATACCAAATCCCCTTTCAGCCAAATCATAAGAAAATAACTACTGAATATAATGTGTCACAGTCACTGTCACATATTGCAAAAATGCTTCAGTGGTCTTTGGGTACTCATATATTGTGAAGAAAAAAAAATACAGGTGATGCTACACTGCTACTACACTTTTGTAGGCATTCCCACAGGTAAAGGGTGATCTAGAGTCCTTTCATGATTAATCTTTGGTTACAGGAACTTTAACATTTTAACTGAAAGGTAGAATTCTCTTGGAGAAGCATCCAGTGATGTGTTAAGGAAAGTGTATTTCCAAACAAAAATGGATAAAAACTAAAGGAATTTTTTTTTCTGTAACTGAAACCCAGGATCTGACAAATCTACAACCATTTATTCATTGATAAATTGAATTTCTGCAGTTAAAAATGGAGAATTAGGACCTTTTCACAAGAAAGGATAGGATGTTGAGTTACTACTGCTGACTACTGTCCCTTTATATGAAACTTATGAATTTAAGGATTCAAGGCTAATTTTGCTTGTGAGCATTATGATGTCAGCATTAATTTACTATGATTTTGTTGACTTGTATACAGTTGTCCTTTGTTGCTTTTGACCTGAAGGAGTTGATGCCCAAAATTGTGTAACCTTCCAGTTATAAATCCTGATTTTCCTTCTGCTTTCACTGCACAGTTTATGCTTCACTGAATTCTCCTTCTTCATGTCAATACTTTTATGTGAAAATGCCATTTTTGTGATGACTGGTAGTTATATATATATATATACATACTCTGAGCATAAGAAATATTAGATTTTTAGAATACTACCTGAAGATTTTATTCAAATGATGAAACTTTGTTTCAGCTTTACCTCTAGCTATTTAGTTTCCCTGGAATCACCACTGAGCAAATTTTTCACTACAGTTGTGAACATCTTTGGCCATAGAAGTCAATAATCCAGCTGTAAACCAAGAAGAAACAGGTAAACAGGTTGGTATTGTACAGGAAAAGCACACAGATGATGCTCAATATTGAGTGCTGCAATAAACAGTGATCATAGCATGTGAAATGCCCAACTATGCCAGAATGAATGTTTTCATAGAATCATAGAATGGTATGATTGGAAGTGACCTCAAAGATCATCTAGTTCCAACCCACCCCCATAGGCAGAGACACCTCCCACTAGTACAGGTCACTCAAGGCCTCATCCAACCTGGCCTTGAACACCTCCACATTTCATAATGAAATTCTACAATTTCATTATAGACTCATAGAATCATAGAATGGTAAGGTTGGAAGGNATTGCAAGACCTTGTCAATAGTCCCTCCCCAGCCTTCCTGTAGGCCCCCTTCAGATACTGGAAGGCTACTCTAAGGTCTCCTGGAAGCCTTCTCTTCTCCAGGCTGAAGAGTTCCAAATCTCGTAGCTTGTCCTTATAGCAGAGCTGCTCCAGCCCTCTGATCATCTTCGTGACCCTTTTGAAAGCTAACTTTAAAATGCACTCTTTCCCCCCCCCCCATCCTCTGCAGTAAATACAGAATAATAGTTCAATGTCTATATTTTTAATGTAACTGAAAAAAAAAAAATGAATAGATTGAACAGTGAATTCAGAGATAACAGAAAAAAAAATAGGTAAATTCAGTAAGCAAAGATGTTTGAACTGCTCTTTACATTCCATTAATTCCATTATGCTCAAGTTATCACCAAATGTGGATTTGTAACTATCAGCCCTTTCTGAAGTTATAAAGATGAGAATAAAGTACTCAAGTGGAATTTCACCATTTGTAAGAGGAAAAAATAAATCAGGTTATTACTTTGACTGTATGTTTTTGTGCTTGATTCCTGACTTATTTCCCTTCATGAAATTTATAAATAACCAGGAGACTTTGGAGGAAAATATCCGAGTTCTATCTCACTTACAGAAAAACAAAAATCCAAATCCTCTTCTTTTTTATACAGTCTTAATACACTGCTTTGGAATTCAGGTTATGAATTTATTTCTAAAGACAATTTTAGGATATCATAAAACCTCAGAGACACTGTGAAAGATTTGTGCAAAGATATTGAGCTTCCATGCTTCCAGTAAATATTTCCCATGGGTTTTTGAACTCAGCAGCATCCCATTATAAGACATATGAGAAGGCCAGTGTCTTTTCTGAACCCAGTACTCTCCCTCCCAGAGATATTAATTAACTCCTTTATCTCTCATCGTGTGACTTAGTATGGATTTGCGTCTCTTTTCTCGGGTTATAGCTTGTATCTGGGCAACTCAGAGATTGATACTAAAGTGAAGGAAAGGTCAGAAATCCAGATTACAGTGCACTGACTTGTCAAGAAATAGTCACAATTTTCACCAGTTCAAAGTATGCCTAAGTAAAACAGGTAATTTTAAGGAGAGGAATGGGAACAGAAAATACAGTAACATGCCAAAGACTAAATGTAAAACCTAACTGCTGTACTTCTGCATTCTACATAGCTGCTTGTTAGAGGTTTGATGCCAACCTTTTATTACCATGTCCAGCCTGTGTTCTGCCTCTATCTGTGATAAACCTGTCAGTTACACATGGAGCAACCAGAACAACTCATCTAGGTTCCTTTTTAGTCAAAGATATGAGATGGGTGACTCCAAACAGCAAACTTTTCTGTCCTGTAGAAGATGTCTAAGAAAAATAAAATTAAATGCTGCTAGCTGCATATCTGTTTCTGTTCATTAATGTAGGTAAGAAGACTTTCTTTAGATGACCTTCATTAGAAAATATGAATCCCATACTTAATGTTTAAGTACTCCAGATTTATTTTGCCCTCACACAGGTGCATATTGCCATTAGAGATGCACTAAGCCTTTTGCTACAGCTGCTTTCAAGATCCAATGTGATGCTTTCCAGCTCTCTGTAAATACCTGGAATACTCTTGGCCATCACATATAGTGTTGTACTCTTCAGTAACTGAAAGGATTCTCTAAGGCTCAGTGGGATGCCTTTAGTTTTCACTGCTATGCCATCAAGCAACAAGGATCCAAGCTCTCCTGTATTGAGGGTTCCAGACCTGGACACAGTAGTCCAGGTGAGGTCTCACAAGAGCAGAGTAAAGTGGGAGAATCATCTCACTCAATCTGCTGACAATGAATCTTTTGATGCAGGCCAGGGTGTGATTTGCCTTCTGGGCTGCAAGTACACACTGTCTGCTCATGTCTTAGCTTCTTGTCCATTAGCACCTCCAAGTCCTTTTCCACAGGGCTGTTTTCTATCACTTCATCCCTCAGTCTGTATTGATCGTAAGGATTGTTCTGGCCCAGGTGCAGAACCCTGCCCTTGCTCATGTTGAACTTCATGAGGCTCACCTGAGCCCACCTATCCAGCTTGTCCAGGTGCCTCTGGATGACATTCTGTCCCTCTGGCATATTGTCAGCACAATTCAGCTTGGTGTCATCTGCAAATATGCTGATCGTGCACTTGATCCAACTGTCTATATCATTGATAAAAATATTAAACAGTACAGGTCCCAGTACAGACCCCTGAGGGACAACACTCATCACCTATCTCCATCTGGACTTCAAGCCATTGAGCACTACCCTCTGGATGCGACCATCCACCCAATTCCTTACCCACTGAACAGTCCACCCATCAAATCCATCTCTCCAACCAGGCCAATAGGATGTTGTGGGGGACTGTCTCTGACCTAGTTCCTCTTGATTCCCTATTCAGCAGCAGCCTTGCAAGAGAGGCAGGCAGGATGCAATGCTATGTGCAGGCTTGGCACAATGTCACGCTGGCTGTGCAGGCTGATCGCCTGCAGGCATTTAGAGGCTGTTCCTGGTTGTGGAGTTCCACACAGCTCAGGATGCAATGAGGTAGCAAGCAAGCACAGATACAATGGCAGAGCACCCCTTGTGCTACCTGCTCATCCCTTTTTATCAATATAGCCCAAGACTAATGGGCCTTTGGACATAGATTAGCCAATCAGGATGGCACTTTGCTAAGCTTGACCATATTAGCAGAAGCCAGGGATTTTGTCCTCTTTCCTGCAGTTGCTTCCCCCAGCACAGAAGAAGAGGGAGCAGGGAAACATGTCTGGGCAACTCAGAGTCCTTAGACTCAGTGGCTCCAGGTTCTTTGTCTTCTTTCCTGTGGTTGCTTCTCCCCAAAACAGGAGGGGAGAGCAGAAAAACATGTCTGGGTAAGCCAGGATATGCATCTATTTTAGCCTGCTTAGGCCTACCACAACAATAATAGAGGTTAAAGCAGATACATTTTTATATCTTTGGCTATATGTGCATTATTGCTATGCTAAAAGTCTTTATATTTAGGATATGGACTGATGGTGAAAATCAATCAAGTGCATAGAAGCATAGTGTT
Source organism: Ramphastos sulfuratus (assembly GCA_013399055.1). Taxonomy (NCBI): domain Eukaryota; kingdom Metazoa; phylum Chordata; class Aves; order Piciformes; family Ramphastidae; genus Ramphastos; species Ramphastos sulfuratus. The sequence goes on from WBNM01026607.1 coordinate 6,533, forward strand.
TTGTGACTGCAGAAAAAAGTAAGTATTGCTCTTGCACTTAAGTTTCATCCGGAAACCTTTGTCACTAGATGATTGAAATGAAAGAACTCATTCTACTGAAGCTGTTCAAAAGCTCAAGATATTTCTCCTGTGCCTTGCAAGGTGTGTTTTTTCCAGGCAGAGGTCCAAGTGATGAAATATAATACCCAACGCAGATGTCCTCACTGAGAGTCTCCTAACAATTTATAAACATGAGAAGAAAAAACATATCAGCTTTAGATATGTCAAGTAACTAATCTGTGTGAAAGCTACAGTATTTCACCCTTGACATTCATGTTGAAGGAGTACATGACAACTTCTTCATTTGCTATTCCAGAGAAGGGCACCAAGGCTGGGGAGGTGGATGGAGCACAAGTCCTATGAGGAGANTCCTCATGAGTTACCTGTACCCATTGCCAAGACACATTGCCATGTGTCTCCTTGTAAATAGGGAATTTCCATCTTTCTAGATACCCTTTAAATACTGCAATATAGCAATGAGCTCTCCCCATCTAACCTAAACCTTCTTGTCTCGAGGCTGAACAAACTGTTCCCTCAGCCTTTCTTCATGTGGCAGGCTTCCCAGCTATAATGATAGCCCATAAGAGAATCTGATCTGAAGAATTTTTGACATAGATGATGAAGCAAAACAACGATTTTCTTGGATCTTAGGTTCAATTTGTATAAATGTTAGTTAAAAAGGTTTTCATAAGCTAAGCAGTACCTTGTGGAATAAGTTAGGAAGAAAAATGTGTACTCACCAAGAAAGTGATTTTTAATTAGCCATCTTCCAAAAATCCTTCTTAATTTGAATATCCTGAATACCATATAATTTAGTTGCCCTCATTTCTGTTATTCACGTATCTCATCCAGTGCTGTATTCATTGAGTGCTGGCTTCTGTCATGGGAAAAGAAGCATTTATTTAGAATAGTAGACTGCCAAGGTAACAAAGTGAACACAGATCAGTTGTGTACTTTGCCTGTATGAAAGCAAAAAAAGTTGCAGTTGCTGCTCATGGAAGTGTGGGATTGAACAATGGTAGCTACTGTTGAAAGGAAAAACAAACAAACAAACCCAAACAAAGCAGTAGGAAAAAGGCTAAAGGGGCTTCTGATGTTTTTCCTGCTGACAGCCCCTACACAATCCTGCTCTTCAGGGGTCCTGGGTTTATCTCAACTCTCCATTACATTTTTCTTTTTTTTTTTTTTTTTCCCTCTCTCTTTTGATTTTTTTTTTCCTTTTTCTTTCAATGCTTTTCAGAAACAACCCAGCTTCTGCTCCTTTTGGTGCAATACAATATACTTCAGCTTACACAGCTGTGAAACCCTGAGTCAGATCTTCCTTAGCTGTCCACTCTTATGTAGAAACTGGCCTTGTATGAGTGACTTGATCTAATCTAGATTTTTAACTTTCCACTACTTTATAAAGTAAGCTCTGATCTGACCACTGTAACTGGAGAGAAAGTTGTTGTATTTATAATGGGTAGCTTTGTGAAGGCACTAGTTTATTGCTTAATGGAATGCTTTAAAAAACCCAAACAAACAGAAAAAAAACCAAAAAACAAAAAAGAAACAACCCACACTGGAGTTTGGGAAGTGCTAGTAAGAACATCATTATGCCATTTTATGTATAAGGTACACTCAGACCTTGATTGCTCTTCTCTCTTTGGGTATTTCAAAAGACACAGAAATGAGGAAGTATTGAAGAAAAAAAAAAAGATGTAAGAATTTCTCCTGGAAATGTACAGATACATTACCTGTTGGTGAAAACTGTGGAATAGATAGGTTGTTAAGAAATCAGTTGTCATGGGTATGCTGTGTATCTCTACAACCTCTCTGCATCAAATAATTGGATTGAATCCATCAATAGTTTGCTAAACTACAGAATATAGCAATAAATATCCCTCTGATAAGTGTACTTGTAAATTATAATGATTTTCTTTAGTTCCTGTATATATTGCTCAGAATCACAGTATGTCACTTTTTCAGCATACCACTACAAAACCTGTGACCCAGGCTTGTGATACAAACTGTATGGAATGACTGCTTTCCTGTTTTGCCCTCAAGTATGTTTTTCCATCTTTATTCTTGCTCTAGATGCCTAGTTATTCCTACTCTCCATCATAAAGTCATATATGTGAAAAAAAGGGTATGTATAATCTTGGTGTGAGCCAAATAATTTCATTAATGTCAATCTGAGCTTTGTAACTTTAAGTTATATGTAAAACAGATTTAATAAATATTTTTTACTCTTTTAATATTTTATTCTTACTCTTCATCTTCTCCCAAAATAAACATAGAATCATAGAATCATAAAATGGTAAGGTTGGAAGGGACCTCAAGGATCATCTAGTTTCAACCCCCTGCCATAGGCAGGGACACCTCCCACTAGCACAGGTCACTCAAGGCCTCGTCCAACCTGGCCTTGAACNGAATGACTCGCAACTTACTTGCCTCATTATTTCCCAGGGTAAAAACACATTCAATAGGAATTTTAAATGTATTTTACTCATGAACAAACAGTAAAAGACTACTGAACCAACCATTAATTCATTTAATCTTACAATGTAATCACAATTCAGCCAATACAATTGTTGATACTGAGGGCTTGTTTCCTTGTCCAGATGTAAATTTGACTCGTCAGATGAGAAGGATTGCTGTCTGGTGTCCATTATCAGTAACAAGAATAACCTCAATTCACATGTCTAAATTTATGCTTCTAGTGTTATATGTGATATCTTGGGGTGAAAGCCTGCAGGTACAATCCAGGAAGGTCTGCATCTTACAAACCAGCAGCCAGAGGACAGGCAAAATGCCCTGAGGCATCATTTCATGGAGTTGTTTACAATTAAACAACTGATTCTTCCCTTAGCTCTCCACTGAATTTTAATAAAAGCTGAGACATCTTTGCACACAAGTATCTTAAACCTTAATCAATGATTTTTAGTGTGGTTTGGGAGGCTGTAAGGCATTTTAAATACCTTCCACCTGGCGCTCCAGATGGTTGTAGTTCTCCTGTAAATTCCGTGTCAAGTCTGCCAAACTTGTGCAGGTACTACTGATTTCTTCCAGTGTTTCACACTGCATCAGATGCCTAGTTTTAACTACCAGATTGATTATTTTAGGAAATTAATGCTCCATGCAACTTGGAGGATTTAGTGCTGCTCTTGTTTTATACTAGGCTATCACAAATGTTTTGAATGAAAGATTAAGAAAAAACAAACAATTCCTAAGTATGAAGAAATTGTTTGGTTCTGCTAGTCTCAAATTCATCACTCGTGGCAATTGTTTCATAAAATGATCCTCGAGATTAATAGATCTTCTACAACACAGTGTAAAATGAGACATTTTTTTTTTCTTTTCTCCTCTCCCCACCCCCCAAAGTAATGAATTCTTTCTTGTATGATTTGTACCATGCTTGCACTCACTTTCATTTAGATTTGATGCTGTCCTGCTTTCCTACAGATGTATGCAAATCCAAATGCTCTTGATATTTCCCTCGTTATTACTCAGAGGAACCAGTTTAAGCACATGTGAAGTCTGCTGGAACACCTGCCACCCCTAACATCATCCACAGAAAGCTACAGTTGCAGTGCTTTAGTCAAACCAAGTAGACACATTTCACATTCCTTGCTGCCCACTTAAACACCAAAGGGTTCAAGGCGGGTTTGGATGTGGCACTTGGTGCCATGGTCTAGTCTCGAGGTCTGTGGTAATGGGTTGGACTTGATGATCTTTGAGGTCTCTTCCAACCTTGCTTACACTGTGATACTGTGATTCCCTTTTAAGACTTATATTTTTTATTATGGGTACATGATTTCTGCTTCTGTTTTCTAAAACTTTGTGGAGTTTCATTTCAGATTGACTAGCAACTCAGAAGTTCATATTTAGCCTCACGTTTTTAGAGCACCCAACGGCAGGGGGCAAGGGGGCTTGCCTGTGTTCTCCAGGCAAAATATTTCATAGACCATTCATTCCATTGAAGAGGAGTTTACATCACAGCAATACTACTGTGGGAAATGGGATAATGAAGTACCCATAACATATGAATATGAGTTTGGATTTCTCAATTAATCATTTAAAGTGAAGTAGGATACGAAGAGGCAGACATTCCAGGTTGTATGTTTTGCTCCTATTTATTACAAGCTAAGTTATTAACTCAGGCTACTAAAATAGCAACTGTATTTATTAAGCTCTGCCAGTAGGGCTCTCTCTTGCATTATATTTTAATTCATTCAGGACATTTTCATTTTGTGTGTGTAGTCTCTTTTGTCTAAGCAATTTTAACACTGAAATGATAAATCATTAGTCCTATTTTAGTCAAAGTATTGGAGAGCCTTTGTATTTAGAGTTCCTACAGGAAGATATTTCTAAGATATTTCTTTTTAAAGCGATTGATTCTTAATTAGTGAAAATTTGCTTATGCATTTAATGCCCAACATTTTTAACCACAATTCTCTTAGGAAATTTAAGTAGCCACAGTCATAAAATTTGGCTCTGTTGATGTTCTTTTGTCTCTCTGACTTTTCCATACCATGTGCTAACCTTTTATGTGAGGTCTTGCTGGTTTTCTCTCTGGGGTGGGGGGGAGAGAAAAAGGTGGTATTGACCCCTTCTGGGCTTTTCCTTTGTCCAGGGTAGGAGGATTGGATCTCTGTATTATATCTAAATTGTATATAATTGTAAATATATTTTGTATATGTGCTTGTAAATTTAGCTTGCTGTAAAATACAGCTTTATCTTACCTCCAAGTTGTCTGAACTGGTCTGGTAAAGTTTATTTGGGGAGGGTTGGGGTGGAATTTTCCAACTCACTACACATCTTTACCTTGAATCTATGCTGGAGCAAGACTCAGAGAGAGAGAATTGCTCTGTGTCATATGCTTCCTCCTGAAAAGAAACCCAAGCCAGTATATAGAATCATAGAATCATAGAATAGTAAGGTAGGAAGGGACCTCAAGGATCATCTAGTTCCAACTCCCTGCCATAGGCAGGGACACCTCCCACTAGGACAGGTCACTCAAGGCCTCATCCAACCTGGCCTTGAACACCTCCAGGGAGGGAACAGCCACAACCTCTCTGGGCAACCTGTGCCAATGCCTCACCACTCTCACTGGAAAGAACTTCCTCCTAACATGCAGTCTAAATCTCCCCTCTGCCAGTTTAAACCCATTGCTCCTCATCCTATCATTGCAAGACCTTGTCAATAGTCCCTCCCCAGCCTTCCTGTAGGCTCCCTTCAGATATTGGAAGGCTACTCTAAGGTCTCCTCATTCCGAACAAACTAACCTGTTGAGTTGAATTTGGTTAAGAACAACCTCATGTACCATTATGGTTTGGGGACTGATCTGTTGAAGAGCAGATTAAGGGAAAGGGACCTGGGGAGTGTCCTGGTGGACAATAGGATGACCATGGGCCAGCAATGTGCCTTTGTAGCCAGGAAGGCTAATGATATACTGGGGTTTATTAGAAAGAGTATGGTTAGTATGTTAAGAAAGGTTCTCCTCCCCCTCTGCTCTGGTGGGGCAGCATCTGAAATATTGCATCTAGTTCTGGACCCTTCAATTCAAGAAGGACAGGATATGCTTGAAAGAGTCCAGCACAGAGCCACAAAGACAATTAAGGGAGTGGACCACCTCCCATATATGGAAAGGCTGAGGGAGCTGAATCTCTTGAGCCTGGAGAAGAGAAGGCTGAGGGGCGATCTCATCAATATGTGAAGCATGACTGTCAGGCTCTTCTCAGTGATACCCTGTTTCAGAACAAAGGGCAACAGATGCACAGAAGGTTCAATGTAAACATAAAGAATTTTTTTTTTTTTTCACTGTGAGTGTGACAACTGTAACAGGCTACTCGGAGAAGTTATAGAGTCTCCTCTGAGGAGTTTCGAAACCCACCTGAATGTGATCCTGCTATGGCAGGGAGGTTGGACCAGATGATCTTTCAAGTTTGCTTTCAATCCCTAACATTCTGTGGTTCCATGTGATGCAGGGTGAGGAGTGAATGTTGTCTACCTGAATTTCTCTAAGGGTTTCAATATGGTTCCCCATAGCCTTTCTCTAAAGAAGCTGATGTGTTGTGGTGTAGACAAGTGATTTGTATGGCAGGTGTTAAACCGGATGAGAGGCCATACCTGGAGGGTGATGGTGAACTGCTCTTTTTCAAATTGGCTGCCTGTCACAAATTTGGTCCCCCAGGGATAGATACTGGGCTCAACACAGTTTAATATCTTCATAAGTGATGTGGCTGATGGGAACAAGTATAACTTGATGAACTTTGCTGATGACAACAAACTGAGTGGGGGTGAGGACACTTTGGAAAGAGAAGCCACACTACACAAAGATTTGGATAGGCTGTAAGAATGGGATAACAAGAAGCTTATGAATTTCAACAACAATAAGTGTAAGATCTTGCACCTGAGAAAATATAATCCAGAGTGTAGCACAGACTGGCATCTACCTGTTTGGGGAGCAGCTGTGTGGAAAGAGGGCCTTGGTGTCCAATAATCTCAGTATGAGTGAAAAATGTGCTGCTGCAGCGAAGAAAGCCCACAGAATTCTAGGCTGCATAAACAGAATAAGCACCACCAGAGATAAAAAAAGTCATTATCTGTCCCAGGTTGGGAACTATAAGGTTTAAAAAAAAAAACCAAATCCTCTAGGGACTAGAAGATTGTTATTCAATCCCATAATTCTGCTACCTCTTCATAAACTCACAGCAAGGCCAACTCATTCTGCTTTCCTCCCCCTCCAGACTCGTGTCAGGCAGGAGCTGCGTTATCGGGACAAACATGTAAGGATAGGCCTGGTTTGGGGCCTCCAGAGGCTGTGTTTAGCCCTCTTGGATGACTGAGGCATTGGAGGGGGGGGGGGGA
>WBNM01026608.1:1689-66823 GCA_013399055.1 Ramphastos sulfuratus
TAGCTTCCCCCCCCCCCCCCGCGCGCCGCATTTTCCTCTCCCTCTCCCTGCGCTGGGAAAAGGTAGGCAGGGGAACTAAAAGCGTAAACGAAAGACTTGAACAGAAATTAGAAGACTATTTCATAAGCTATTTTAACCAAAAAAACCCATGTATTTAGAGGGAAAGGATGTACAGAGATACAGGGGGAGGGGGTAACTAAAGATACATACAGAATCAGGCCGTGGATTCCCCGGATGGCAACGGATTCCGCGGAGATAGGCCTGACTACGTGGAGTAGGCCCAACCACGTGGCGAGCAGGCCTCACCTGTGGTCAGCAGCTCTTTAAGCACGCAGGAAGAAAACGTATACGGGGGCGGGAATCACGTGACCCCGTATACAGGGGCAGGAAAAGGAGAGGGAGTAACATGACCCGGGCACCCCTTCCCTGCGAAATGAGGTTCCCACCCGCCCACCACGTAGCTGTTAAACCACAACACACAAAGACAAAACCGTTGCTACTGAAGCACAGTTGTTTCATGGAGAAAGGATTATAGTACAAAGAACAGACAGAAGGGAGTCAACAGTGAAAGTCTTTTTAAAAAATGGGCTCCTGTCTAGTTGGTATGGACTGGTGCAATTGCACTGGTTTCAGTCAGCAGAGTGCTACACAATTTGATCTACAGCCTACATAGAGTTATGAAGAAACACTCACCTCACCTTCCCTATTGCTTCAAATAGCTAGTGTTAACAAAGTTATGCCCAACACTGGTTAGAAGCCTGCTCCTGAAGCACCAGCTCTTCAGTGTTTTATGTATGCGTGCGGGTGGCTACGCCAGGCAGAGTTGAGCTGTCTCTGCTGCATGCACCAGGAGATAGCCGTTTCACCAGCAGTTTCGTTCCTCTTCCCTTATGTGCAGAAAGGTTTTGTAGTTGTTCTAAAGGAAGTGCCGGTGGCACCCGAGAACCTCACTGAGAAAATGCACAGACTAACAGGCAACATTACTTTTTTCCCAAGGGAAAATTTAACCAGAGCCGTCTGTTATTGGAGTCTGCACAACTCTCCAAGGTGGCTCCTCTTTACCTTGTGTGAATAGAGCTGTAGTGACCAGCTCAGTCCCATCGCTGCAGTTAATGCCTTTACTGGCTTTCTTCTGGGACTCTGTTTTTCTCTGGGTTTCCAATACAGTTCCCAGAAGAGACGGCCCTGCTGCTGTACGGGCTGAGCACTAGCCAGCAAAGAGCTCTTAGCTGTGACACGCAGGCTCCTGCTCTGATATGGAGGGACCCCTGGCAGCCAGGCACAGCAAGGAAGATGCCTGCGCGCTAAGGCAGGTCGGAAGAACTTGGGCTCCAAGGTGGTTACTTGCTTTCTACCCCTGGTCTCCCCAATCCCGCACTGCTAGGAGAGGAGGCAAGGGGCGGGCTACAGCTCTGCCCGTTGCCCCGGTCTGTAACTCTTCCACTGCCCCTGGGTACAGCCTCCCCTCGGCCGAAGGCAGCTGGCGCCAGGGAGGAGTCCGCAGGGAGGAGAGGACAGGCGGGTAGAGGAGCGGAGCACATCTGCACCAGGTACAGCTCTGCAGAGGGTGGGAGGAAGCACTGGGTGCCCGGGCGCAGCGGCCGGGACTCCGAGGGTGGGGGCTTCTCCTCGAGTCTTGACGTAAAAACTAAGCGGGGCTTCCCGCTCCGGCTTCTTAAGGAGCGCGACGGCGCCGGGCGCGGAGAGCCTGCCCGAGCCAGCCTGCGCGCCGACTGCCGAGGTAAGTACGGGCTGCGGGCGGCGCCGGGGCCGGGGCGCAGCAGGGGCGGGCAGGGAACCCTGTTGGGGCGGCAGCGCGGGGGGAACGGTGCGGGGCTGGCTCCCGAGGACTGCTCAGAGCCGAGCGGGGCACCAGCCCTGCTCCGCGAAACCGGCTTCGGCGGCTTCGAGCTGTCGAGTCGAGTGACTGTTCGTAACTGATCGCTCCGACAGAGCGGAACAGCGGTAACGAATCCGCCAATTAACTTTTATTGTCATTATCGTAAGGCATTGCTCATGACTGGGAGCGGGAGGGAGTCAGAAGGTTTAGTAGTGCACACAAACTCCATGTTGTGGACAGAAAGACCTAAAGACTGGAGGGCGAGGGGGAAATTGCACAGAAACGTTTGCTGCAGCGCAGGTAAGAGGCGACTGAGAACTGACATTTTCTGAGCATCCCCTCAGCTCTCAGCCATCTGGAAAAAAAAGAAACCCAAACAAACCAACAAAAAAAAAAAAAAAAAACAAACCCCAACAAACAAACAAACCCAAAACACACGCAAAAAAAAGCCCAAAAACAACCAAAACCACCAGATCTTTGACGGCAAAATGCTGTCTTGAGTTTGACCAGGCTATAAGGACTAGCGGTGGTGGCTACTGATCCTGACTAATGCCATTCACACCCTCATATTAATGCCCTGCCAGCTGCCTGTCCAGGACAGTGCCTTTACTCACACCTCTGACAAATGTTCTGGATCTGTCCTTCTCTTGTGCAGTTTCACAAAGTAAAAAGTTTCCAAAGGCAAAAAAAAAGCAAAACAACCAGTTCAGTTGTTAATCAGTGCAAACAAAATAGCCCCCATCCAGGTGATGGAATCAGCCTCAAAAGCCAGTTTTAGTGTAATTCCTTCTTTTGATTTTTTTTCCCCTCCCCACAGTCATACCTGAGATGCTAAGTTTTTTTGAAAACTAGAACCTTGACAAAGAAAGTACATCCCTTGAAAAGGTCTGAATAAACAGATGTATGCACATGGAATAGTACATGTGCAACAGGTGTCTGCTGTCCAATGGAAAGGCTCTGATGCACGGACAAGTAAGAATGGAGGAATGACTCACAAGATGTCTTCAGCTTTGTTTCTGAGAACACAATCAAAACCTACCTTGTGTAGTAGTGATTCATTGAATGGTTTAGGTTGTAAAGGATGTTAAAGATCATTTAGTTTCAACCCCCCACCATGGGCAGGGACACCTTCCACTAGACCAGGTTGCTCAAGGCCTCATCCAACCTAATCTTGAACACCTCCAGGAAGGGGGCATTCATGACCTTCCTGGGCATCCTGTTCCAATGTCTCACCACCCTCACTGTAAAGAATTTGTTCCTAATATCCAGTCTAAATCTACCTTTCTCAAGCTTCAATCCATTCTCTCTAATCCTATCACTACAAGTCTTGTAAAAAGTCCCTTCTTAGCTTTCTTGCAGGCCCCCTTTAGGTATGGGAAGGTCACTCTAAGGTCTCCACAGAACCTGTTCTCCAGGCTGAACAGCTCCAACTCTCACAGTCTGTCACCACAGGTTCAGCTTCCCTAGCCACCTTTTAATCCCTGTTGTACCTGAAAAAATTACTCTTAATTCTCTTTATGTCCTTAGCCAAGTTTAATTCTATTTGCACTTTTGCTTTCCTAACCTGATCCCTGGGTACTTGGACAACTTCTTTGTAGTCCTCCCATGTGGCCTGTTCTTGTTTTCTTTGTTTATAGACTCTTTTTTTTTTTTTTTTTTTTTTTTGCTCGGGTAAGTCCAGGAGCACCTTGTTCATCCACACCAGCCTCCTGGCACTCTTCCCTGACTTCTTCCTTCTTGAAATCCACTGCTCCTGGGCTTGGAGGAGATGGTCCTTGAATATTGACCAGCTTTCATGAGCTCCTCTTCTCTCCAGGGGTTTTTCCCATGGCAGTCTGCCAAGCAGATCCCTGAAGAAGTATGATGCCTCTGGAAGTCTTGGTAACAACATAAGAACAATGCCATTACCACCACCACTGTCACAAGTGACATCCCATTAGGCAGTGCAGTGTGCGAAGGGTGTGCTTTCCCTCTTCTACCAATTAAGTGAAAGGTTCAGATCCAGGGCTGTCATGCCAGTTCTCCTCATGGGATCCCAAAAAAAGATCAGATTAAAATGAGATCAGATTAAAAAGTGACTGTAAGCATGTGGAGTGTATAGTCTGAATAGTTCCAAAATGTTCCCAGAACATGACCATGTAGCCAAATAAGAGACTAGGTAAGAATATCCCATCCAGGACTGAAATCTCTGCAGAGTCCCTACAACAAGGTATGTTCCACAAAGCCACCTACCCTTCCCTGGTCTTGCGTACTGGCTGTGGCCGAGTTAGCTTTCGCACACAATCCATCTGCACAACCTTACTCTGCCTTTGACATTTCTCATTACATTAGAGAGGAACATGCTCTTAATGATCACTTATGAGGCTTTCTGCACAAAAAAACAGGTGCTTATTAAGGTGAGGTCATTCAGAGGTAGCTTCTCTACCCTGACACCCTCCAACAATCACACCATAAACATAAAAGAATGAATACTCAAGAGGTCTGCACACAAACACAATTGTTTGTCCTAAAAGCCAATCTCAGATGCTGCTCTTTTCCACAAATGGGAGGTTCTTCATATGCAATGAGTTGCACTAAAAACAACCCCCAAACCAGTTAGAAACCTGTATCAGAAATGTAACAGGAGAAATACTAGAAGCATGTTAGAAAATGCACAATAGAAGCACATACTAGAAACAAAATCTAATAGAAACGGGTAGTCCTTTCTGTCCCCAAAAGTTTATCATTCTATAGCTGCTTTTCAAGATTCATGAGTTTAATGTAACAGACAATTGCTACAGTAATCAGCAATAAATATTAAAAATCCCAGTACACAGAAGACTTGCTCAAGAAGGTCTAAAGGAGGGCCAGAAAAATGATCAGAGGGCTGGAACATGTCTCCTGTGAGGACAGTCTCAGAGCTGGGTTGTTTAGCTTGTATAAAATGCAGCTCAGGGAAGACGTTATTGCAGGATTCCAGTACTTAAAGCGTGACCACAAGAAAGATTTGATCAGATTTTTTAGCGGAGCCTGTTGCAACAGGACATGGAGTAATGGTTTTAAACTAAGAGGGTACATTTAGATTAGATGCAAGGAAGAAGCACCACAAGGGCGGTGAAACACTGACACAGGTTGCCCAGAGAGGTGGTAGATGCCCCATCTCTGGAAACACTCAAGGTTAGCTGGGACCAAGCTCTTAGCAACCTGACCTAGTAAAAGATGTCCCTGTTCATTGCTGGGAGGGTGGATTAAATGACCTTCAAAGGTGCCTATATACATGCTGTATAACCCAGCTGCTATGCTGTGGCTTTACCATATCCTCTTTTCAGAACTGTTCTGCATTCTAGCTGGTAAAACACTTCTGTTCAATGGGCAATTTTGCAAGCTACCATTAAGTCATTAGAACACACTTTCAACAGTTTTCCACCTGCTGTCCACAAGTCTCTGCAAGTCTGCAGACTATGCAAAACAGGCATACACAGATTGTTGAGGAGAAGAACAGTTACCAACATCTGAAGTGCCTTCTATATCACATAAGGTATCAAGGCTTTGTTCATGCATCTAACAGTGAGTTTTTCAGCTTCTTTTGGTTTTGTTACATTTCAGTGACACAATGGACCTTGGAAACAGAGGAAGAATCCACTGCAACATGAGACTCACCTGCACTCTGCTAATCATGGGAGCATTTTGTGTGACACCTTTTCTCTGCCATAGCCAGATTGACCCACTAGCTCTTGGGCGAGCAGACCCCCACTGTTGGGAATCCTCCTCAGCTCTGCTACTGGAGATGAGGAAGCCTCACATTTCTGACTCTGTCAGTGGCTTTTGGGACTTCATGATCTTCCTGAAATCATCAGAGAACTTGAAACATGGGGCTCTGTTCTGGGACCTGGCTCAGCTCTTCTGGGATATCTATGTTGACTGTGTGCTCTCCAGAACACACGGCCTAGGAAGAAGGCAGCTAGCAGAGGCAGAACTGAAGACTGCTATTCCACATTCCCAGTTCATGGAGAGAAACCAAGGTTATTACTCCTTTAATACACCTCTCACTGGCACTAACTAGAACTAGTGAGAAAGGAAAGGGATACAGGATTACTGTGTTATGTGGTGATAGTATAAAATGGGACAGTGCTGCACAACTGCCCCCCATTCTCCCCAACCCAGTACAGAGCTATGTTTTTGGTCAAAGTGATCTCAGTAAAAAATTGACCTCTAAATAACCTAAACTCTAATGACAGCTTTTAAGTTTCAGTTTGCTGGGGGAAGAGGGGCAGTGGAAAACAAAGAAGGCAGCACAGCAACTGATCATACAAGGATACTCTTCCACAGTAGCATTTTTACCACTGCTGTGCCATGGACAGGCTACTTTTTAAGTCCTCATTTTGAAAGGTGCATCACCCCAGGAGTGTGTTGGACTGGTGCTGCTGGGGAGAATAACAGCCCTTCAGCGAAGAGTAGGTGGCTTACTTGCCATCTAGTAGTCAACAACTAGGTATTTCCTATTTCCACATTGGTAACTTTGCCCACCATGAAATGGAAACAGACCTATGACTCAGATGTGTGCAGGCTTTCAGACACAGCTTCAGAAGGAAGGACACTACCTGTAACACTAAATGCAGCAATTCCTCATCTCCAGGTTCCCAGCCTCAGAGCTGGATCCCCAGGCTTAAAGTGCCTCCATATGTAGTAAGGTGAGAACTGGCACCTTGCGGAAGGATCTGCTAAAGGAGGCTTGTCACTTAGCCTCCCCAGTTCCAGCAGGAAGATAAAGTATAGCTTTTCCCTAATCTCTCTCCCTTCAGTGACTTCAGTTCCGAGCCTGCTAGCAACAAATGCATCCTTCCCTCAAGAATGTCCACCTTTATAGCTCCTGGGACAGGAGCTGTAATTTGATGGAGGGGTGGAAGTGCTGGTGCCATCAACAACAGTGTAGTACACTGGGCCCACAGGGAGAAGGCAGAAGTGAATGGGTTCAGACCCTTATCTCCACTTCTGAGATCGGTGTCTTAGTTATTAAGATATTTGAGGGAAACATCCATGGAATGAAGAAACTCTCAGGGCCTTTACCTATTACAGTATCTCTAAAAGAAGGGATTAAAGTCCTTCCTGTGAAGTCTTTCCACCCCAGGGACACTATACCACTGGACAGTCCAGCTCTTGCCCACAGACCTTAAAATGTTTTGTGTATTGAAAGGTAAAGACAGGATTTGAGACAGAAAGGATTGAGAGGTCCTTACCCCCATTACCTACAGAGAGCATCCTAGCCATTAAGATAGGACACAGGAGTTGTGTTTGAATCAATCCCCTCAGACTGAAGAACTCCTCATACACACGGGGCCAGTTTCTAAACTCTGAGCCAAAGAGCCACTATCTGCATTTTAAAAGCAAGATGTGTATCCTGTCCTGCTCTGCAAAGAATCTGAGCTATCACATAGTTCCCAGAAGATCGTCACTTGATTGAGCTACACAGATGGCAAGCAGAACATAGCACCCTTCTGGTTCTCAAGTGGCCTTAGACATCACAAAAGCAACAAGTTGCTCAGTCTTGACCAGACTGATACACTTTTGGGTACAAATGGAATGCAGCTTTAGACACATGAGGCAGTAGTACTATAAAAAACTGAGATGCCCACCAGGTTAAAGCACCAGATGAAATTTGTTTTCAGGATTGTAGCTTTAAATACCACAGTTTAATTTCCCCCTTAGCCTTTTGTTTACATCTGGCTCTTCATGCCTATATCACACCAATTTTCCTAAAGACCTTTTGTTCCAGTAAAGATTAAGAACAACACTCTGATGTATTTTGAAGCATTGCATTACATTTTTTCTTTTGTTTACTCTTAGAGATTTTAAGCACCAAGTATTCACACTTTAAGACAAACAATGATTCCTCCCCTTCTCTATTATGTTTTCCTCTTTGTTTTCTGAACTGTAATCAGATAATCTGGTTTCTCTGCACTACTGATTAACATCAGTCAGTAGCAGGCAGCTTATAGCAGTCACAACCTGAATTTCACTTTTTGGAGGAGCTATCTGACCTATCCTCCAAGTCTCAGTTTCCTAACAAAGCTAGCTGCTTTAATCTTTGTAACCCTACTGCTTTGTTTTGTCAGTGAATGCAAAAATCAATCGCTAATAATTGCAGATACAAATCACATCCTAGCAAATGATGAGTAATAGAATTACACCTTCTTATGTGTAAAGAGATGTACAAGCCTGTTTTCTTAGCCCAAAAAGCAGCACAGTCAGTATTTGAGCAACCTTGTGTGCTTCATAGGTAGGTATGAAAAACTTTTAGAGGCTTGTTCTAGAAGTCAAACAATAAAACAAGATTTTTTGCTTTACCATTATTTTTGCAACTGTTGATAACATCTTTATTACTCCATATTGATTTTTTTTCCATATTATCCCTCTGAAATAGTCAGAATTTCAATCTGATTGTGGATTGTTGGGGTGGTGGTATTGCAGGGTTTTTTTTTGTTTCTTTGTGGTTTTTTGTTTTGTTTTGTTTTTGTTTTTGTTTGTTTTTTGCAAACAGGATCATAAATAAGGCACAATCTATAAACTCCAATTATGGTAGTTCCTTAAATATGTAATTGAATTGGAAAAGTAAGACACAGTTCTGGGCTTGGCAAAGTAATACTAATGTTAAGGTGTTGTTATTCTAGTATTAGATTTCATAACTAAAGGATAAATCCCATGAGGCCACTGAAAACTGAGTATCAGGAACTGAGTTTTTCTAAGACAAACCCTCCAGGGAAAAAAAATGAAGTCCTTTGTAAACAGACTCAACAGAAGTAACGAACAGAACTGTTTCATCACATATAGGAAGCACTTCCCCAGTTTTCCCTACTTTACTCTCCTGGGAAAGCAAGTCTGTCTAAGCATGCCCCAGGACAGGGGTAGAAATATCCAAGGTCCAGACTTAGAGGCTCAAACACTGTATTCTGAACCAGTCTAGTCCTGCCAGGCTCCTCATTGTAGTTACTAACAGGTGTGAAGATACACTTCAAACTCCACACAATCCATGAAAAACACCACCAGATCAAAAAGGCTCTGTAAGAGTTACCTGACAAACTCCATCCAGCTAAAAGCCTAATTAACCCAGCAGCACTTCAGCTTCCCTAGATATCCTTCAGAGAAGTGTTAGTGAGCTTTAAATTGAGATGTTAAGGGAGATTCCTTTACAGTTACCAAACTTTTATGGGTTGGATTGGATACCCCCCCAATAAATTCATGTAAATCTGCCTCAAAGAGCAAATGCACCACAAGTCAGGATTTGGAAAGTCAGAGAATGAAATTGTATTTTACAACAAGAAAACTATGACAGTAGAAATAAAAAGCAATAAACTATTACAGAGCGCATGTGTATATAATATATATATATATATAGAGAGAGAGACATATAGCATTTGAGATGGCACAGGGACCTCCTGTACCTTAGAGGGAGTCAAAATAAAGAAGCCACTAAGGCCCAAAGAATCGTCAAGAAGCAGCAGAGCCCATATCCCAGAAGCAAAGCTAAGTTGCCAAGTGCAGAGGCAGCAGTGAGTGAGAGTGCAATACAAGCTATGCCGCAAGATACAAAGTTTTCAGTGCTCCTATGGAATTATATTAACATATCTATTGTTGTCTTTTCATCGCCTATCCCTGGCATTATTTACCTTTTAGTAATTTTCCATTTTACAATTGGTGTTTAAGCTAGGAACTAGCTCAAACTGCCACACTAGCCAAGGTATCTTTAGTAAAACTCATCCTTTTCCCCTAAAAAAACTCAAATACTCTGAAAAAGCAGGCTTCATTAAAAAAAAAAAAAAGAAAAACACAAACATTTCCAATATATTCCAACACTGGAGTTAGATACATTAAAGCTGTAACAATTGTCTCCTAATGAGCCAGGGAGGCCTGTGGGGTCACTCTGCATTTGAGGTCTGGTAAATAAACAAGTACTATGCTGGCCAGTTACTTTTTCAGAAGACAAATGTGTCTAAAAGAGCTAAAGTTTTTGGGGAACACTGCAAAGAAAATGCCCTATCATTCCTCAAGGAAACAACAACATGCTACTGAGTGTGAGAGATCTTGTCCAGTGTGCAGGGAGGTTGATGACAAGCTGGTGACCCAGTAAGACTGTGATCAGACTTGAGTGATTACAAGTGCAAGAGTTTTAAAGGAAGAATGAAGAAAAATGCCATGCTTAGGGAAAAGATCAAAGTAACTTGTCTCTGAAAGACAACTTGCAAATAGAGGGATATAGCTGTTGCTCAAACAAGAGGTTTAAGGGCAATGCAGATAAAATGGTGATCAGCAGCATCTGAAAATGACGGAAACATGGATTTGGGAAACTGAAGTCATCTGCTCTTTGCTGTTCAGAAATTGATCACTTATATGCATTTTCATGTCACTTTTCAGGGATACTGGCTCATATTCAGAGGTCACCAGTTCTGAAGAAGAAAGACTCGTTTGAAGATTTAAGTATTCGCATGCGTAAGAACAGATCTGCACTACTTGGAAGAATCATTGGAGAGCTAGGGAAGAAGAGGGAATTACACATTTAGTCAAATGATTTGCTGATATTTTTTAACTACTTCTCTTTAATTTTTCCGTTTTAATCCCCATGGATGTCAATTTATATGGTGGAAGAAGGCCTATAACTAAGACCAGTGTATCTCTGATTCACTTGGACTTGTGGAGGTTTTTTAAACTACCTATGAAGTCAGACTCCTTAATAAACTGCATGATTTATAAGCAGTTGCCTATTTAATCTGTGTGTATGCCAGGCTTTTTGCAATGCATGTGACCTATTGGAACTGAGGAATAACACTTGGGTGCCAAATCAGGAATAACTGATACTTCAATAAGATATAGACAACCAGAGCAGAAAGCTGCCAAAACCCTCCACCATCTTCAAGATAGAATTAGAGTTGAGATGGTGATGTTTTGTTGTATGCATAGCTGTACACTTGTACGAAGCAACAACTGCTGAAAGACATTTTGCTATTAAAGTAGTACACATTTTTATATGTAAAAATACCTTCCAAAAATATTTTCTGTTTTCCAGCAAGAGTAAAAGGCTTAATAGGTTTTATCAGCTTCCCTGTTTGCTTTCACATGGTATTTTTACAGTATTTCCCCTCAAAATTTAGGTACTAAAATTTTACATACTCAGTTAAAATGTTTAATCAGAATTCTCATACATAATGTCAATTTATTTGCTTCTATTTTACTTTGCCCATTCTTTGTAGACAAATCAATTTCCTCTGACTGCTATTGATAACTCTAATATGCAATTTAGTATTAAACTCATGCACCATAACTTTGGGTAGGTAACATTTGATGCTTTGGTGAAATATTTCCATTGCCTGCCTAACTGAATGCAACTACAAAGTTCAGCTTTGCAGGGCTGCTACATTTAGTGGCTCGTTTAAGCTTTCTTTCCTTGAGCACATGGCAATATTTGGCTCTGTTTTTTTTTTTTTTTTCCTAAAGCCCAAAGTAAAACTCATTTGTTGGGTATTCATCAGCTTGCAGAAATAGGTTTAAGTAGCAAAATGCATAAATAAAATATCAAAATGGCTACTGAGTGTGAACAATAGTAAGCTTAAACACAGTTCCATTGAGTGAAATGGATCTTATGGAAGTAAACAAAAAAAACTGTAAGAGAGCTCTCAGGTTCAATGGCAGTGAATTTGTGCTTGAAGTTAAGCATACAACAAACTATTTAAATGTTCGAGGGGGAGCACTAAAGCAAAATGAGCATAGGAACACATGGTTTAGTGCACTCAGCAACACCCACCCCACCCTAGCTGCCTCTGCTTCCAACAAGAGTGCTCTGCTGCCATGTGGGAGGGAGGCTAGGACATTGTTACAACAGATCTGCTCACTCCTGTTGTTAATTATCTAAATTATATTACTATATCTAAAAGCCCCATTGTGCATAACTTTGTATTAACATGAAGAGACAGACCTCACCCACAGTCCTTACAGCTATTACAACCAGCAACTGACAAAGTGCACGTTAAGGGCTGTATGGTTCAGCCAAGAAGGACTGGTATTATAGTAGATCAGATGTCACCTGTTCCCACATGCTCTCAAGCTCTAGCACATGTAAACCCAAGCACATTATCTGAACAGGTACTCTTTATCTTAGGTGGTCTTCCACAAGGCCCTTTGGCCCATGTTAGCTACATCCCACCTGTAACAACAGTATCTCCAAGGAAAGGGCTACTGGCAGCTTCCTTCCTCCCTTTACATAGCAACAGAAATGGAGAAATACCCCTATGGGCTAAGCTGATGTTTAGCTTAAACAAATTTATAATACTTTTCTGCTTCAGCAAGCTTTTTATCAGGCTGTAGCATCATTTGGCCTTTGAGGAAATAGGCAGGATAAAAAGAGAAAACAGACAAATCTCTAACATAGGTCACACTATGGAGAACATCTGGAAATTGCTGATGTAAAGGAGATTATCTGTTACTAATTGTGCTGAAGTAAAAGGGGGGGGGTGCAATTAATTACATGTAAAACTGTGAGCAACATTCCTAAAGAAACTCCTACCTCAGATACCGATTCACTTCATATAGATTGGTGCCTTCCAGGGTGACTGAGTGAAGAAAAAAAAAAATCAAGTGCTGTGAGTATGAGATGCAAGCAGATTTGTTGCACAGGGATAATTCAAAATGTCCTTGTGGTTTAAGACAGGATATTGCGTCTTGCCACTGTCCTCTGTAAACTTCATGGCAGATACTGTGTCCAGTTCTGGACCTCTCAGTTCAAGAAGGACGGGAAACTGTGGCTCTGTCCTGGACTCCTTCAAGCAAAGATGCTGAAAGAAGCAGAATGTCTCCCTTACGAGGAAAGGCTGAGGGAGCTGTGTCTTTTTAGCTTGCAGAAGAGGAGACTGAGGGATGACCTCATTCATGTTTATAAAGATGTGAAGGGTAAGTCTCTGACGACAGAGCCAGGCTCTTCTCAGTGATGTCCAGTGATAGGGCAAGGGGCAATGGGTGCAAGCTGGAGCACAGGAGATTCCATGTGAACATAAGGAAAAACTTTTTCACTGTGAGGGTGACAGAACACTGGAACACGCTGCCTTGAGAGGTTGTGGAGACCTCCTCTGGAGACATTGAAAACCTGCTTTCACACAAACCAAACTTATTTTCCTAGTAATCACAGAAAAAAATACTGTAAAAACTAGGAGTATTTTCTCTCTTGGAAAGACGGTATATCTCCGGTAATTCAACTACAATCCTTCAAAGTACACACATTTTCTTGAACTGTAACTGGTTTTGAGCCCATGTACATGCACTCATTCACTAATTTCTATGTTTCCTCTAGAAAAGTAGCAGTACATGGATGAATCTATAATTTTTTCTCTCTGAAGCGGTATCAAATCATTTCCATTTTGCAGATATTTAAAATACTTCTGTGTATTATCAGGAAAAGAAAGTTTTCCTTGTTGCTGTTATAAACAAAAGATACAGCACATTTCCAAGGAAGTAATTTGACCATGGCATACCAAGAGTGGAGGGTGAAGAAGGTGAAGGATCTAGAGGACAAGTCTTACAAGGACCAGAGGAGGGAACTGGGAATGTTTAGTCTGGAGAAGTGGAAGCTGAGGGGAGAGCTTATTGCTCTCTACAACTACCTGAAAGGAGGTTGTAGTGAGGTGCATGTTGGTTTCTTCTTCCAAGCAAGTGATATAAGAGGAAATGGCCTCGAGTTGTGCCAGGGGAGGTTTATATAGCACATTAGAAATATTTTTTTTACTGAAAGAGTGGCCAAGCATTGTAACAGGCTGCACAGGGAAATGGTGGAGTCATCATTCCTGGAGGTGTTCAAAAAAGGTGTAGACAGCACTTTGGGACATGGTATAGTGGGCATGGTGGTGTTTGAGGATTGGACTTAGAGGTCCACTGGCCTTAGAGGTATTTTCCAACCTTAATGATTCTGGAAGTCTGTAAAAAACTAGAGAGAGAAGTGGGTAATCATTTGCACTGCTGAGTAATCACACTTAGTGAATTTGCCATTAGTTCATTAGTCCCGTTAAGCTGTCAATAAACAAATAGTTAACAATCCAAATAAGTACAACATGTGGTTATATTTTTAATACTCTGGAAGTTTTAGACATGTTTAATCAAACACAAAGTAATGTAACCACAGGAAAAAACCTACTTTTCTCGCATTTTAGATGCTACAGGTAAAATAACCTTCATATTAACCATTGCATTCTTATTAGCCATTCTATGGTAATATATAATGTAAACAATAATGGGAAGGCACTTCTATCAATGATCTCTGGAGGTCCCTTCCAGTCCCTACCATTCTGCAATTCTAAGATTTTAAGGCAATCAAGTCCCTTTAAATGTCCAAAGCATATTTTCCTTTAAATGTGAAATCAGTAGTTTGGAAAAATTATGAATATGTAAATATCAAGCATTGAGAAGTCTGACAATTAAGATCTTATTCCTTCCTTTGTTCTAAGAAACAACAATGTCACAGAAAATACATCACCAAAACAGTTGACTCAA
Source organism: Ramphastos sulfuratus (assembly GCA_013399055.1). Classification (NCBI taxonomy): domain Eukaryota; kingdom Metazoa; phylum Chordata; class Aves; order Piciformes; family Ramphastidae; genus Ramphastos; species Ramphastos sulfuratus. Next base: position 16,034 of record WBNM01026608.1, read on the forward strand.
GCCAACTCTCATATAAAAAATAATGTTCCTGAAATGCTAGCCATTACTGCTAGCAGTAAGAAGGGAGGACAGGGTTGGACCATTTTGAAAGTCACTGTAACATTAATAAAGGCCTGTTGATTTTGATCAGCTGGGTCAACTTGTGCTGCACAGGAGGGAGAAACCATCAGCAGAAACAGAACATTGGTCTCAACACTATTTCTGGTTCCTAGTGAAGTCAATAAATGTAGAAATCTGTTGTGCTGGGTTATTACAATGCAACAGCTGAGACACTTTAAATAGTCTGACATGGCACCAATTACCTTAAATAGTTCAGTGAAGCTGTATGGTGAATGGTAGTTTCCATCATTTACAAGCTGGTGAAGTTACTTGGTTGATGAGGTCAGAAAAGAATCTGCAAACATGTTCCGCTCTAGAGAAAAACTCCTGCTGCAAACAGACTGTTGAGCTGAAAAGTAGAACAGACTTTAAGTCTTCAGAGCATTTGCATGCTGCCAGAGCCCTGAAAACCTCTTTACACATCTCTAATGTAAGATAACTGTAGAAATAGCAGCTTTTTCTGTAACTCTCCTCGTTATGTCTTCATTATCAAAAGTGAGGCATTGTGAGTGTTGAACAAAGCTCTGCTGTGTAAGACCATTGAGTACAAAGGGATTTTGTACTGCTGGATGTCTGCCTGGACTAGAGTCGTAGTTAGAATAAGAGAATGTTAAGAGTTAGGAAGGTGGCTCTGGAGATCATTTAGTCCAATGCCTCAGCTAAAGCAAGTTCACCTAGAGCAGGTTGCACAGGATCACGTCCAGATAGGTTTTTCATATCTCTAGAGGAGACTCCACAACCTCTCTGGGCAGCCTGTTCCTGTTCTCTGTCACCCTCAAAGTAAAAAAGTTTTTCCTCATGTTCAAGTGGAACTTCCTGTGTTCCACTTTGTGCTTGCTGCCTCTTGTCCTGTCATAGAGCACCACTGAAAAGAGTCTAGCCCCATCCTCTTGACACTCGCCCTTTAGATATTCATAACCATTGATAAGATCCCCTCTCAGCTTCCCTTGTACAGGCTAAACAGAACCAGCTCTCTTACAAAAGTAGCAACAGGAAAGACCCCTCACCAGCATGTTTGCTCCTTAATTGATTGCTCAGACTGATTTCCTCATGCATTTTTACTCATCCTGTTTCACATTGTTCCAGCATTAGGAGCTATATTCCACCTTACAGGAATACGTTCTACCTTACGGTACAGAGCTACAGTACTTCTGTAAGGGCAAAGGCAAGATACTGAGTTTCCTCTGAGGGAATGATTATTAACAATATTATAGAGTAAATTAGATGAGGGTGAAAAGACAGTGTTAAGGTAACTTGGATATTTATACCTGGTTGGGCTTGGAGAGACAATGCATCCTTCAGTTTTGTCATCAACTGCTGCAGTTTCATTTCCTCACTGATTTTCTTCTCATCAGGTAGTAGCTGCACTGCAGTAGGAGTAGGAACTGTATTCCTCATGAAGCCACTGAGGGAGCTTTCTGCCAGTTCAGGTAGGTATGTTTCATTCTCTTTTGCTTCTTTATACTGTCCCATAAAAGGTCTGTCCCTCTGCAGGGACACTGACCCCAGTGGGTCTTCTGAGAATGTAAAGTCCACTGCAGTGGGAACCTCAGGTCTTTGTAAGAGATGCATTCTATTTGCAGAGTGGGGGAGATTCAAAGATTTCCAGTATGCACATGCTTTGGAAGCAGGCCTTATTTGAGCAGGATTTAACCCACTCTGCATTCTCTTTTCCAGCAGGACATGTGGATTTCTTGGCATCATATTCTGACACTGTGGAAATGTCTGCGATGACTGTAATGTTGTCTACAATAGACAAAACACGCAAACTACTATGTGAAAATAACTGACAATCAGGTTTGCTAGCACTGGTAATTTTGGTTTGGTAGCACCAAAATAGGTGGGAAAATAACTTCTATTCTTTTATATTTCTAGTGAACTAAACAAATTCTTTTCACAAATAAAACATTTTCCTGCAATAAAATAAAGTTCATGTTTGAGTTTGGAGAAATCTATGTGGCCTTTTTTAGCACAATTTCAATCTGAACATATTATATGCTTTAATGCCATTGAAAAGTGGGAATAATAATGTTCCAAGAGTAAAATTGCAGGAAAATTGCTCTAAAAGAACTAAACTAAGGGGGGAAAATATGCTTTTGTATATAAAACATATATTGAACACCTGACAGCTATTAACATCTGAAATCCCAAAACTCAGTTGGAAGTCAGCACCACAATTGTACTTGGAATTTTCTAGAAAGAGCTATGATGGCAAATACCAAATACCATCCATAGCATGAACAGCAAGTCTGATATAACTGGGATACACTGAGCTGACTGTGCATGCATTGGACACTGAAGCATGTGTGTGCAGCCACCCCTGCCCGTCGTGGGCAGGCCAGTGCATCCCATATTGAATGGTACATGCAAGTGACAATAAAGCTGACCAGGTGTGCACAGCAGCTGTATCTGGCTCTTCCCTATCTTTGACCAGCCCTGAAAAATACTCTAAAAATAGCACTGTAGGAAATGCTACAAAAATGCTGTGGGTGGCAAATATGCATGCATTCCCTGTGAAAGAAGGGCCTTTTTTACTTTAAATGAGTAAGAGTCAATGCAAACAAAAAGCAATAAAGTATTTTCTGTAAGAGGTCTGTATGATATCCCAATACAAAAGAGCAATTAGAAATTACAAAAAGAGTATTTAATTTATTCAATGCTAACACAGGATTTTTCTCTAAAGAAGACTACAATGAAGTATCTACTTCCATTGGAAACCATTTTATCTCTTTTATTGGAAAACTCTCTCATTATTTTCACTGCAGTAGTATCAAAACCCCTCAGACACAGATATCATATCTGTGCTAGATGCTAAACATAGCTTGATTGATAAGAAAATCCCAGCTACAAAGAGCCTACCTGTTTGAAGACAAGAACCTAAGATGACTGAGCAGACAAGCCTTAGGTGCTCAAAATAGTATCAGGAGTGCTAGCCTGCAGGAAAAGGAGTCATTAGTGTTCCATAATTCCCTATAGCTGTGCAATTTCCTGATGTATTTATCAGCATACCTTCACTTCTTGCTTCATTTGCTGCAACTTTTTTTGCAGATTTTTAGGGCTTGCTCTCAGTCTTTGGAGCTTTGCCTCTATTTTGCAGCTTTTGTCTTCCTGGCAGTTGTGAAGAAATTGCATTTTGTCCTTCCATTTGCTGAACTGCTTCTTCATGTACCTGCCAGGGACATGAGAGTTGGTAGTTTTACTGTATCACACACACACAAATATATGCAGTCATGGAAAATAGCAAACACTGTAGCACAAACTTTCCTTCTTCATCAGTTCAGGAAGTATTTGTCAGCTTTGGGTTAGAAGCCAGAATTTCAGGAAGTGGGTTCCATCCATGGAATTGGCAATTATCAGGAATGTTCTAGATGTGGAAAGATGTGAGTTGAATGGAACTGTGGCCAGGACTGAGCCTTACGCCTTAGGATTTTACTTTTCCCACAAAGGTGGCTGCAACAGAAGAGACATTATAGCAGTCCATCTGTCTAGACGCAAACTACCTAGGGCAGCTCCTCGACCTGCAAAAGATACCCATCATTTCTCCCTGGGTAACAAAGGAATAAAGGCAGCCTCTATGCCATTGATTAATTTCCTTCTTGCTTCTGGTATTCTATGCAGCTTGTTTGATGATACCAGGCCACTTACTCTTGGAAAGATACTGTGATTTTTGGAATGAGAAGTGCCACCCTCCTGTGCACACTAAAGATTTAGAAATTGCCTACTTAGAGCACAGTATGACAAAAATACCCACACATATCTCTGTTCTAGAGTTGGGATTTCAATACAAAGACAGGGTAGCAATATAGTTTTGTTTCCCCCGTGTCCGAGGGGGAGACAAACCTTGTTAATGTTACAGTAGGCCAACTCTTTCATATTACATAGTTAGCTCTTCTGCTCAGTTGCATCTAGAAGTTCATCTGATTCACTTTCTTTTGGGTATGTGTTGGCTTACAGAGTAGAGCCCACTCAGCTTCACTGGAATTATGCAAGATTTGTCTGAATGGGACAGCTAGTGTTGTGGTAAGCCTAAATAGGCAAAAATAGGCTTATACATGTCCTGGCTTGCCCAGACATGTTTTTCTGCTCTCCCTGCTTCTGTTTTGGAGAGAAGCAACCACAGGAAAGAGGACAAAGAACCTGGAGCCATTTAGTCTAAGGACCCTGGCCATCCTGTGATAAACGAGGTACACATGCTCAGCTTGTGCATGCCTTGTGCAAGGCCTGTGTTCTGCCCTAAAAAGGGTAAAGCAAGACCTGGCTTCACCTAATATGGTCAAGCTTGGCAACATGCCATGCTGATTGGCTAATCTATGCCCAAAGGCCCATTAGTCTTGGGCTGTATTGATAAAAGTAGATGAGCAGGTAGCACAACGTGCTCCTGCTACCCCACTGCATCCTGAGCTGTGTGGAACTCCACAAACAGGAACAGCCTCTAAATGCCTCCACGCATGCCTCCTCCGGCCTGCATAGCCAGCGTGACATTGTGCCAAGACTACACATCCCATTGCATCCTGCCTGCCCCTCTGTAAGGCTTCTGCTGAATCAGGAGTCAAGAGGAACCAGGTCAGAGACTGTGCCAGATTCCAAGCTTCCTGAGAAAAAAGCCTGGGAAAACTCCAAAACCTCTAATGGCTTTGAGACTACTGACAGCAACCCCACTACATGCTTTGGGTACTGTCTGAAGCTGTAGCTAACCCCATGAGTCGGGAGATATATTGTGAGTAAATACTTAAAGCCTCTTGTAAGTCACCATTGCCTTCAGCCATAAGCAGAAAGGAGCTCCTTGACTCCATCTAGTGGGCAAGCGGTGTATTGACTGCAAGCGGTACACTAACCACAGCAATCTTCTCTTCAGTTCAATTGAGTTCAATTAATGTTATATATTGTTAGTAGCTATTTCTAGATCCTGTTATTACCTGTATAAAGTTTCCATGATAGATGCAAAGAACCAAGTATTATTAAAATTAGTGATCGGGGTGGCGAAAGTTCTGAATAGTGAATATTAATAAACAATATTAATCTTTTAAAGTCATCTCACATTAATTACCCCTCCATTACAGCTAGTCAGACCATTCAAAATTAAAATCAGAGTGGTCCCTTATAACAGCATTTAATGGGTCTTTACTGTAAAATGCTGACTATATCCAACTAATTCAGAACCCAATTCTGTGAACAGGCAAACAAATGCTGGAAGTTGGTCCACAAGAACAAAGAGCCTCCCATGAGTAACGTGATTGATTCATCCAGTTATATCCGGGTCAGAGAGTGATGCAGGAGTAAACTTCCCATACATCCTCTCAACTATTACTAATATAAACAACAGCTGAAGATCTGTGACATATCTCTTTATTTTCCCATGTGAGAAGAGAGAGGGAGGTAAGAACAGAGACTTAATATGAAACTGCAATTGTTTTTCTCTAGTCATGGAGAGCCCTTGTGTGAATTTGATGCAGCAACTGCACATTGACTTATTACAATGAATCAAAACAGGAACAGAGGGAACTGAGCATACTGAAGGAAATAAGGAGAGTAGATTCAGGATCAAACTCAACACTTTGCTGTAATCCCATTGTTTTCAGTGGCCACAGACATTGAACCATAGAATCCAGGTTGGAAAAGATCTTGAGATCACTGAGTCCAACCATTAACCTAGCACTGCCAAGTCCACTGATATATACCTCCAGTGATGGTGAACCAACCACCTACCTGGGTAGCCTGTTCCAGTGCTTGACAACCCTTTTGTGAAGAATTTTTTCCTAATGTTCATCATAAACCTCCCTTGGCACAAATTGAGGCTCTCTCCTCTTGTCCTATCACTTGTTACTTGGGAGAAGAGACTGACACCCACCTCACCACAACCTTCTTTCAGGCAGCTGTAGAGTGTTAAGTTCTTCCCTGAGCCTCCTTTTCTGGAGACTAAATAACCCTGATTCCCTCAGCTGCTCCTTACATCCTTATATCTACAGGTCATTTATATAGAACTACAAAAATCAAGGCAGGGGAAAAAAAAGTGAAAGACAAAGGTAACCATACTTGCCTGTATACTAACACCCCCCACACACCAAATCACCCATGAAATTTGTGGTTCAGGAATTAATATTTTATCATGTCAAAGGTTTACGTATTAGAAGGGACTTCTGTGATAATCAATATCACAAAGTCACAGAATTTTTACTAATAGTTACTATATCAAGCCTTTTACCTTTGACTTACAGCCTATTTTTAGAAAGATATCCTAATCTGATTTAAAAACTTAATGCAAATCATGAAATTTGTTTTGATCAAGCCTTATTGAGAGAAAAAATTGAAAAATTATGCTGTCGTGACACTTTCATATGAATGAACATTCTGTCCCTTAAAAAATGACTTTCAGAAATGTAAACTAACAATTGCAAAAATGCTGATGAAAGCAAACCAAAATATTTTGATTTGCTAGAAATTGATCATTCATCCCCACTTGACAGGATTTTTTTTTCACAATCTCCAAATCTCTACAGTATGGAAAAAATTATTTGTCTTCTAACTCTTCACTAGAGCAGCATTTCTAACCAGTCTTCAGTGGCTGTACTTCTGCATTTACCTACCTGCTTTCACTGTGAATGCTTTTGATGGATTCATGAATTTTTAACACATCAGCTTCAAAAGGGGATATTGCCTATAACAAAAAAGAGAAGGTTATCTGTTCATAACTTTATCACCAATAACATATTTTTTTCATTAAGAGGACATGGCAAATTTGGGATTTGGTCTGTTTTACAGATCTACTTTTTTTTTTTTTTTTTTAACTAATTGCCATCAACCATTGCACTAAAGTATTTCTAATGGCCATTAAACTGGAAAATTTACTCTATAGAAAAAATTCTTTGTCCTCTGACAAATTCTAAGTGTAGAAGAATTTGTTTTGGTTTAAATTACAACAGAAACCTCATTCTCTGAAATTTCTGCAAAATGGAATATTCTGATTTTGGAACAGTCTCTCCTTCTAAGTCCCACAAATGCTTTGGGACAAGGAGATGGAGGGAAAGACTGGATGTACAAGAAAGAACAGAAACTGGTCTTTGCATGGAAGCAGCAATCTCTGAGCCATGCAGGAGACAGTGGCTCAGAAATTAGAGAGACAAATATTTTCCAGGTAAAATGTTTTAGAGGCACGGTATAAGCTAGACTAGATTCATGGCTGCCAAGCTCATGGATTGCATTAAAAACTATCATTGGACTTACAGTCTAAAACTTTTTAAGCAACATTGAAATAATCTGCATATGAAATTTTGGAAATCAGTACAAAATGACTCAAAAATAATTCTCAGCCCAGAGAGAAAATGATCATGACAGTATTGCACGTGACAGAATTCCAGCACAGGGATACAAGTCCTGTCTTGCTGTCTTCTCTTCTAAAACTACAAATGGCAGCCATCAGAATTACATGCAATGTCTGCTCACAATGGTCTCCTGCAGAGATCTGATGATCTCAGTATAGATAGGGGAGTACTAAAAGATAGGTCTTTCAAATGGCAACACAGGAGTAGCAGCCAAATAATGACCTGATGTGCACTGGCTTGTTCTCAGTTACTGCACCCTTGGCTTCCAGGAAGAACAAGAAGGCACAAACTAGTTTGAACATAACCCAGTGTTCCCTATATTCCAGGTATGTGCAGAGCTACCAACCCCTCAAATAAATATAGAAATAAAAAAATGCTATGTACTTATTTTTATCTACACTGTCCTACCCACTTCTCTAGCATTGTTTCTACGCAGGGAACCTGGAAATGGATTAGTGGAGAGCTTTTATGCATGAACTACTTTAGTTGGAGTGGATATTACTCTGGGTTTATCCTTAAGAAGGGCCCATTCTGTCCTCATGCTATCGCCATGGTGACAAAAATGGCCTGAGCCTAAGAAGAATTTAGGTGTTCTTCCTTGACATTTGCTTGCAGTAAGAGGACATAATGCCATTTTTTCAAAATAGAGAGAGATTCCAGTCTTTAGCTAGTCTTTAATGTGCTACTCTAAACAAACAACAAAATCCAAACCAAAGCAAAAAAACAAAAAAAAACAAAAAAAACCCCAAAAACCACAAACAAGAAAACCCAAACAACCAAAAAGAAAGCAACAGAGCAAATATTCTTTAAAATGCTTCTGAAGGTCATGGGAGTCAAGGAGTTAGTCACTAATCTTTGGAGGGTATCAAATTCAAGCTTCACTCACTTTTCAGATTTCACTTTTTTTCCATAAGTGAGACATTAACAAAAAAGTGAAGCTGCCCATTATGTTATTTTTCATTGGTAATTAGAAAGCAATCCGATAGTTAATTTGGTAGGTCGTCTTCACTGCTTTAACACTTGTACAGCTTCATGTTTCACTCACCTGAGCTTTTGTTTTGCCTTGCTCTGGTATCATGCTGTTATTCTCACTCTTCTGCATTACAGTTCTGTTTTCAGATATGAATTTGAGTGACTCCAGGACAGGTCTGTCTACTAGGAAAGACAAGTTTTCAGGGGCAGGTAGTGGTGAAGCACTGAGTTCTGGAGAGAGACTGTGTACCAGTAGAGAAATTATGAGTCTATGGTTTTGATCCTCAGAAAGATCAAAATTAAATTAATGCATGGTAGTAGACAGTAGTACTATGGCTAAGTAAGAAGCATGGTTTAGCTATGCCTGCTGGTGTATTTTGGCTGAAATAATCAAATCAGATTCCACTCCTTCAACAGAATGTCAACAAGAGGTTCTTCTTTCCACCCATTTAATATCCATGCAATTTGCTGCTTCCCTTTTTCACTTCCTTTAGCCAGAAGCAAAAATATCTTGGGAAATTCAACTACAACAGGAGAGCAAAGGGCCACATATCCTGCTGTTCAGTCCATTCTATGCTAAGAAAAGCCCAGATACCTATCAGCCCCACAGTGACACCTGTAATGGCAACTCCAAATTCTTTCTTTCACTGCTACCTAAGCATTAGGTAAGCAAAACTCCACAGAATTACAAAGTAAACTTGACTGATGGCAGAAGGATTAAATTATATTCAAAACAAAAATAACCCCCAAAAAAATTATTTCTGAATTCAAGTGGGGAATTATTAGCAATAGAAAATGGTTTACATTTCATCACATCCTAAAAACAAACACTGGATCAATATTCTCTATGACAATCACTGCAACTATCATCCCTCAGTCTTAGTTTTTTTAAAAAAAATGGTTTCTAATAGCAATGCACTACCTAGCAGTGTAGCACAAAAAGTTTTATGAACAGGTTTTTCTCCCTCTTTGTGAAAAGATGAAATTAATTCTTTTAAAGAGGAGTGACATTTTTTTCCAAATTTCACTCTCACTTCAGCCTCACTTTGAGGACATATGTGAGATGATAGACAGTTGCTAGGTCTTTACACAGCTAGGAAGGAATCTTGGCCTTCATGTTTGTAGTACTTAATCTGATGGAATCATTCCCTTAGGTTTGTACATGTAAACACCAACCAAAATCTCATAGCAAGGAAGAAGAAACAATATGGAGACCAATGCTCATTATTCACCACTGTGATCAGTAGTAATGAATTTGCATGCTAACTAAAAGCACACGAAACAGAACTGATCTGAAAGAAGTGGTATGGTAAGTTTAGTTACTCACTACTCCCAGAACAGTAATTCAGTGAGACTTGAGTAGAATGACTGTCAGTGAATGTACTATGAATCACATGTGGAAAGTAGTCACAGTGAATTTCCAATGAATTTGTCACAGAGGAGGTGCTTAAAACCCCATGCAGTTGCAGCAGGTACTAAATATTTGCATTGCTTGACCCTAGACCAAGCATAAGAAATGGCATGGAAAGAGAGAGATGACATAAGGAAGGATGGAAGAAAAATACAAGCATTATTATATTCTATAAGACAACTGGTCACTAGGTTGTCAGCATGCTAGTCATAGTTGAGCTATAGAAAAATGTGCAGCAACTTCCCACTTATGCTTTCCCTTTTTAGTGAAAAAAATCATAACATGGTGTCTGTCATAACAAAAACATTTACTTGGAGGACATAATCAAGCAATATCCCACAGCCTGGCATATTATCCAGAGATTATAAACTCATTAGAAACGGAAACTCACAAAGTCTTTTTGGAAGCAGGAAAGTGCCTCTCCTCTAATATCTCCAGAGCCATCCTTCTTTGAGCCTCCTTTTTTCTACAGCATTCTTGAAACAGGTTGTTCCTGATGGTGCGGAGAAAGTGCTTTGCATTCTCCTTTGCTGACATCTATTGGAATGAGGGATAATAAAGAAGGGAGTGAATGTTCAAACAGATGTTGCCCAGAAGCAGACAGAGCCCCAGACCAAAGGCAAGATGCAAAAAAGCAGTCCAGCCCTTCAGCAACTGCGTCATGGCTGCTTCATGGCTGCTTGTCTGAGACCTAGAAAGGGAGTTAAGGTACATGATGATACAGGACGGCAGGGAAAGAGTGGCTCAAATTCTGTTAGGTAATGCTCAACACAGGATTTTAGCAGTTGTAGTGATTAAGCCTGACCTAGTATCTAAGTTCCCTCTTGATCAATGGCAAGAAGTACTTTTACACATGTATGAAATGTTAATAGATACAACTTTCTGTGCCTCACATCCTCTTCTCATACAATACTGCAAAAGCCATTTGTTACAGCAAAAAGCTCGGCTACAACAACTAAGCTCAGTAGCTGTAGCACAGGTGGACAAAACCCAGTTCTGTCCAGGAAGTGACTGCTGCATAACATGGGGTGAGCCCTGACAAGAGTGAACTAGAAAACAAAAAGAAAACAAACAGCATACTTCCTAGTAATTCCTTAGCACGGTAATAGCATTACCACAAGGTGTCAGCATGGTAAGGAAAGAGTGATGGTATTTCAAATCTGCACTCAGTAGCCCACTCCCTAATAAAGACAATGTGAAAACTTAGCCAAGGACAGCATCTACTGTGGAAAGAGTGAAAAGTATGGAAAATATGGCGTATTTCTGATTCTTTTATGTCCCAAAGGACATAACAATAGTATCTGTCATAGCGAGTAGCGTATCTTTTCATTTTGGTATAGATTTTGGCCATGGAAGTAATATTTACAGGGTTAGCATCAGAGTAGAGTTTCACAAAAGAAACCCATGTTCAGTGATCAAGTTGCAATACTGCAGCAATCATGTGGAGAAAAAAGTAGTGTCAGGCATTACAGGAGAGGAAGGGGATTTAATTTTAAAACCAAACTGATTTCACTCACAAGCACTAACATGCATGTGTCTAAGCAGTCTTTACAGCATTCACGCACCAGTGTGTATGTGTGCACAAAGTATGGCCATAATGACTTATATTGTGACATGAAGGACAAGAGATGCCAGTTCTCCTTAAGCCTCCTGAATGTGACCATGTGTTGGGTTTTGGATGTGCCTTTAGCTCCTTTAGGAGCTGGCAGTGATTGTGATCTTTGGGCTTCTTCTTTGGGTGTCTTTCAGGTACAGGTTTTGTTCTTTGTCTTCACACCATCATCTTGCAATGACATCTTCAAATGGCAGTTTGTCCTTTGTTTCAGGCTACCTTTTTTTCCTGTTTGCTTGTTCTGAGAAGCCCTGTGAGGAAGTGCTGTGATCTTGATGTCCAGCTAATTAGTCTGCATTATCTGCTTTGTTATATCTCTCCTGCCCTTCCTTCTGGTGCTTTCATATCCACACGCTCCCATTCGCTCTCTATTCACACTGATTTTAATGTCTCTCTTAGAAATCTCTGCATGAGGAGATCAGTTCTCATATGATTTTCCTCCTTTCTTACAAATGGTAGATGATGAAAATTATTTGGAGAAATTAACATCTATCTGTTATTTTTAATGCAGATAATGAGTGTCCAGATAGAGTTTCTCACAATGTTAGCAATATGGAAATTTCATGCAGGAGCTTGTAAAACTAGGATGAATACACTTCTGCATGAGTCCACATTGAGATTGGGAGGAAGGAACATTGGGACACACTGAGTGTCCTTTCCACAGGTTTAAGGATGATCTGCAAATGGCAACTTGTCATAAAACTCCTTGGGAAGAGGACTGGAACTATGACATTTCATGTCTCTATTCAGTTATTTCAGAACAAAACACTTGTTCAAAAGGCCCCATTTTTCCTTTCCCTGACTCACTGTTCCAAGATTAATAAGGCTAATATGTCATGGCCATTATGGCCAGTACAAATGATTTCATAATCCATGCAATTCAAGAGTCTGCTACGTACTTGCCTATGTGAAGAACCTGAACACAGAAATGATCAGTACAATAGGTCTCTACCTGCACACAGTGCTCCACAACAGGATGTGACCTCTTATGTGGTTTGCTGAGGCGGCCAGTCAAAAAGCAGACCTGGCAAAGGTCAAAATTAAGGCACTTCAGACAGCGATACCTACAAGGGAAAACAGAAGGATTAAGTTACTTCCCCACAAATAACAACTTGATGTAAGAGACCTTAATTACTGGAAATCCAGATTCTTGTGTTCTGAAATGCAGAGAAGCACCTTTATTAGAATAATGCCTTTTCTCAGCATTCTCTGAATGCAAAAGTTATTTTGTCCAAATGATAGAGGACTACTCTCCAGAAACCTCTAATGACTTTGATATTATTTATTTGCTGCATCAAAAATCAGTCCAAGGAAGAAACAGTTCTTCGAGCACCATTTTTGACAATGGAGTCACATCATATGCTTCTAATGTACTAGCCTATTCTGCTCCTGTCACAGAACTGTAACATTATTACATTACTGAGGTGGGATTTGCAGCTTGGCAAAAACAAAACAAAACAAACAACTAAACCTGCAAAGTTGCTATTACTGAGAAGAAAGTAACAGCAAAATGCTTTTCTGAGCATTGTGGATAGAATACTTTTTATACTGTTAGGCCATTTTATACCATTACTTAGATGAAGAAGATGCTAAGTTGGATAACTTAACTAGCCAGTTAATACAGCTGATTATGGGACAAAGAACTAAGAAATGATATACAGAGGTTTAATTGACTTTACCACTGAACTGCCAGTTTACATTCACATGACTGTGTCTGTGGTGATGAACTAAAAGGACACAGGATGCAGGCTTGACCACTAGCCTGTGATGGTTTTGTCCTTATCTTACTTTTGAAATCAGATTACGTCCAAAGTTTGCTGGTTAATAGAGAATTTACAGCCTGTAAGGTATGCAAACAATGTGAACTTTATGTGGTTGCTGTAGACTACAGTAATTGCTGACGCACCTGAGACCTGTAATGGGGAAAATTTTGCAGACTCTACATCTAGCTTGGTGAGAAACCATTTCTGAGGCTGATAATCTGTAACACGTAGGGAGCCACAGGAGAACAGCAGGCTCCAGTCTCAGCCAAGACAGGAATTTTTCTTCAACAATTGCTGAATTCAGAACCTGGAAAAAATACATGAATCAAGTTCATCCATTTACTTGAAAAGATCTGGTGTCTCATCTACATTTCCTAGCAAAAGCTTTGATATTGGACTCTGCTAGTACAGATTTTCTATTATGTAAAATATTACTGGATTCCAGAGGTTTCAGAATAAATGCAAGAAACTTCCATAGTATCCTACTGAACAAATCCTCCTGTACTGTGAAACCAATAAACAGTCCTGCCTCTTCAAAGTGGATACTGGTGGATGTTATATGATGACATAGTTGCAGTTTAAATTAACCAGCAACATTTAAAATAATTTCCCAGAACATCAACATTTCACTCACCCCATGGAAACAGCTGTGAGTTGCAATTTCCACACAAGACAGCATGCAGCTTTCTCCCACAATGCCTGGGATCTGAATCAAGAAGAAAGGCTCAGAAACACCCCAGTAAAACCCCAAATGTTCCTATCATGTTCTGCTGAGATGGTGACAGAACACAGATAGTGAAGCAGCTATAGAAATGCCATTTTACACACTGTTCTGAAGAAAGCCTGTTCATATTTATATCACCAGTATGCAGTTTCATAGTTCAATATGTGTCTTCTTCCAGCTCACTGAAATGGATCAACATACTATCTTGCCATAGCAAAATACCACAGGATGGTGGGTTTGAACCATGGGGATCATTTTCAGACCCCATTTTCAGCAACAGTTCAGCAAAAAAACAACTGCATGATAAGGTATTTTTCTGCAACTGCAATCTATTCTAATGAATACAGACATCTGAAGTTTGGAGTTTCTTTAGGACCTATGCTCAGGCAAAATGAATGCATAGAGGCACTGATGTGAGGGGTTATTCTGACTAAGAAAAAGCTATAGCGTTTTATTCTTTTACCTACTTTACAAAGTAGCTTCTTATATCCAGAGTGCCCTACTGACTTCAGTCCTATAGTGTTAGCAAACATAAAATGTGTACCAGGTTAGGGTGGATCCCTCCCCTGGTAGAATAAACTTACCACAACACGTATTTTTTTGTGAAGTCAAGAAAAAAAATTATATTTCTTAAACTGAATGTAACAGTGTAGGGGAAAAAATACAACTAACAACCTGAAGGAAGATGGGGAAGGGGTCAAGCGGCGGCGAAAGCAGCAGCAGCAGCAGCAGCAGCCAAAACAGCGGCAGGGGAAGATAGCAGCAGGCGCAGGCGAAGCGGCGGAAGCAGCAAGGGGACAGTACAAACTGTGCTTCCAGACATAAAGCTTTTGGTGCTCCAATGAGATTATATTAACTTATCCATTATTGCCATTCTATGGCCTATCCCCAGAATGTTTGCCTTAGAGCTTCCACCTCCAAGTTTCTCTGAGGTAGGCTATAGTGTTAGCAAACATAAAATGTATCAACCATATATTTTTTTTCCTCCTAGATTAGAATATTCCTACAAGATCTGTTGTGTAACAGTATAGCAGTGGCATTACCTGATTTAAATCTGTTAATAGGCTTCTCAGGGTGCTATAGGTAATCAAGGCCTCTTTGCCATCAGAGACAGCATAAAGCTGGATGAAAGCTGAAAAGAACCAGATGAAAGAAACTGGAATTCTGGCAGAGCCTAACATGTCTTCTACATACTTTTTCTCAAACCATCTGCATGATGACTGCAGCTTATCAGATAAACCTCTCAAAAAATTTCCCCCTTATTGTCTATCTAACAGACACTCAGTGACTTCTGTGACAATACTTACTTCCTACAGGTAGGGGAAAGACAAGGAAAGCAAGGAAATTACGGCAATTCCTTATTCCTAGCTGTTAAGGCAGGTAAGGATTAAGGAAACAACGAGCTCATTTTTCATGGCTGTAAGAAAAATATTTAAGTATGTTTATACAAGATGTGCCCTTCTTAAATTGTGAATATGCAGTGGGAGAGTATGAGGCCAATATGCCACTTGTCCATTCTCCATTCTAAGTGGTTAATTCAGGCAGACGTCCTTGTGCTGCTCATTGCACTAGGCTACCTTTATCTGTTGTACTTAGTTCTTCAAGCATTTTTGTCTAATGTTAAAAGGACTCTAAAAGTTTCCTGAATCAAACGTATAAAATAGTTTCCTAATCCAGTAAAATTTATGACCAGGTATTTCTGTTCTTTTCTGCTAGGCAAACAGAATGTGGCTTTCATTTTTAGCTCTACTTAACTTAAACTTTACTACAATTAGTTTTGAGACTTTTTACGCAAAGATGGCTACACACATTGCATCAGCCTTTCTTTAGAACTAAGCAGGTAACAAAGCTTACTTTGTGCATGGCAGAACTTCTCTTTTAAAGTAAAAAGAAAACAAATAGAGACTTTTCTCAATGTTCAGTATTTCAGGCAGTGTATAAAACTATACATTTCCTACCACTGTACTTAGCCAGTAGAGTGTCTCCTGAAAGGGCAATTAGGGCAGCTGCAGCAGATCTAATGTTGATATAACCTGTTCCAGAACTAGGCAAATAAAATAAGCACAGTACATTCACCAACAATGTAAAAACTGAACCTCAAAAGAAAAAAATATTGCTACATCAGAAGACAACTTAAAAACTCACACTCTTTTATATTTATATAACTTATGTCTCATTTTTGAGATGTTTTACATCTAAGATCCTTTGTCACTGAACATAATTGCTGAGTTAGCTGTTCAAGTTATGCAATCAAAACAAAAAGACAGCATCTCCCTCAAAGATCTCTCATGCCAAGTAAAATGTAATTTTACATTCACAATACATGTCCTAAAACAAAATCTGCTCTTCCTTTGTGAAAAATATGGAAGAGAATGCAGGATTACAATCTGGGTTTTGTATTATACCATCGAGCAGCTTCACTGTGGCCCCAGACCTCCACCAAGCTTCTCTTGGGCTGATTCCATTTAATTTCACTCCAAGTTAATTTAATCAAAAGGATATATGGAAGAGCAGGACTTTGGTTTTGACAGATTATAAATAATGGAGTTTAATTTAGAGCCCAAGTTCGCAACATAGAGATCTAACAGAAAACAGTTCTATTTCTTTCATGTGAAAAAAAGCATACATGAATTGGAAACTATAAATCAGGAAATCCTGGAATTCTATTTTTAAGATATCACTTTTGCAAAGCAGTATTGAACTTCAGAATATCATTACATAAAATTGTCTTCAACAACCTTGATAGTCAAAAGAAAAGCTAGTCTCTATAAAGCTACTGAGAGAAAAAGTCAGTAGAGACTAGAAGACATCTGGATTTCCAAGTAATTTTGGAAAATTTTCACCACTGTTTCTCTGATCAATCTTTTGCCTCCTATCCCTATAGATGAACTACTGCTATTGTGTATACCAAGAAAAAAAAAAAAGAAGAAAAAAAAAAAAGGGGTGAGCTGCATACAGAAATGGTGCAGGAGTGGTAGAGATAGTACTTTTTGATGGATTTATATCTGTGCTTCCCCTCACCTGTCATACATGGAGGCTAGCAGGCTCAATGTGAATTCAGCAGCTCTTGGATCTACCTGGCCTGGTGTTTCTAATCTCACTCTTTGGAACATTTTTTTCAGCATTCCAAAGATCTGCTGCACTTTCAGACAAATCTGCTTTCCCCTCTGGCTCTGTTCACTTGATAGGAAGTGCTGAATCAGAGAAACATCAAGCAAATCCACTGTAGGGAAATGGAGAAACGAATGAGGATTCCTGCATTTCAATGAGTGAAAGCTCAACATTTTTTCACTATTAGTACCTAGCTAAGACAAGTCTGTAAAATGAAGTCTAAAGCAATATGCAACATTAAAAGGAAATAATCTGGGAAAGGTCTTGTGGGATTTATGGATCTAGCCAAACTTGAGATGAAACAAAGACAACAGCTCAACTTAAATTCCCTGGATGTGATTTAGGGATATATAGGAAGGGAAGAAAACAACACAACTACCTGCATCTAAATTACAGAATTAACTGCCATTCAATGTATAAGTATAGCTACACATCATTCAATACTTCAGAAAAAGACTCACCGGGATTACTGTGAAAACAATTAATGCATTGATGTAAGCTACCTCCTCAAACACACATACAAAGAGAAGGGTTGCACTATGGTCAAGAAAGGGATAAACAAGCTGTTTTATCAATATGCCATGGAAGAAACTAGTAGGAAAAGAGAGTTACGGCTTCTTAATGTCACATTTAGTACTGCAGAGGAATCATCAGTTAGAATTAACATTGGAAAAACAGTATCACAGAACCATAGAATATTAGAGGTTGGAAGGGACCTCCAGAGAGTCCAATCCCGTTGCCAAAGCAGGATCACCAAGGGTAGTCCACACGTGAATGCATCCAGGCAGGTTTTGAAAGTCTCCAGAGAAGGAGACTCCATGAAGTCTCTGGGCACCTTGCTCCATCACCCTCACTGTAAAGAAGATTCTCCTCATGTTGAGGTGAAATCTTCTATATTCAAGTTTATATCCGTTGCTTCTTGTCTTGTTGCTGCGGACTCATAGCTGTGTGAATAGCTACTTCTGTACTGTGACACAGCCAAGGCCTACAAATATCTTTTCTGTGTGACCCTGAAGGCCTCACTGGTAATGCTGCACATTTTCAGCAACAGATTAAGGTGAAAAATTCAAGATTTACATGCATTCTAGCTCAATATGGAGTTTATATCCAGTAATTTGAAAGTAAGCCAGATGACCAGGGCTTTGTTTCTTAACTTTCTACTTGTACAGAATTCTTACTCACTTCAAAGACAGGAAGAAAGCCAGGGGTTTTCTGGTCTATTATATTTTGTTTCATTCTTATCAATACTTACAGTGTTAAAAACACTGCCTGTCAATGTATTTTTGATAATATACAATTATTTCAAGTAAATCAGTTCCTAATAAACACATAAGAATTTGGCGTGCAATAATAATAGATATAATAATGAAAGATACAATAGTAACAATAGTAACAACAGTAACATTAATCTGCAGATAAAGATTCATAATACCCAGTGGTGTCTACATAGCAGCATCACAGATTATAATAATAATTTTATTCTCCTGTGTCTTTTGAATTTTACTGATGTATTTCTACTGACATTCCAAAAGGGGGAAAAAAAAAATTCAGTTTGTATATGATGCACTATCTAGCTCTTATCTGTTCATAATGCTTTCTGAGATTCTCAGGTGGAAAATGGGAGAGAAAAGTAGCATAATAATTCATGTTGACAGCAACATAAATTTTTTACAGATCCTCCTCCCCATCAAAGCACAGAATTCTCCAGCTACTAACATTGGCACACTTTGTACTGAGCGCAGTTTTAGGGCTGTTCTGTAGACGGAGCTCTGAACATCATCGAAAGCCTCTGTGGGAAGAAAGCAAACAACACATTACAAGTGTCTGGGTAAAAATTAAAAAAAAAAAAAATCAAAATAACCAAATTCGGGTCTTTATCAAACCCCACAATACTCTGAGGGCAATTTAAAAAAAATGAGTAGAAGAAATGAAAACCCTTTTTGTTCTTTGTGGGGAAAACGTCCTTCTTATGACCAGTGACATGACAAGCCATAAAAAAAGTATTTAACATAGAGAGCACGCCTGCTCCTTTGGGAGTCAAGTCTGTTCACAGATCAGAAAAAAAGGATATGCACTGTGCATGCTTTTAGTCAAGATTACCAGAAAATAGTATTTCTTCAGGCAAGAGTATCTTGGTAAGAGAGACTTTTCTACAAAGAACGGTTTGTCAGTCAGCACAACAGGGTTATTGTTTTGGACACATTTCAAGTATTAAACACATCTGCTGTTAAGATCAACATCTGGGACTCTTGGAGAATCACAGAATCATAGAATGGTAAGGTTGGAAGCGACCTCAAGGATCATCTAGTTCCAAGTCCCTGCCATAAGCAGGGACACCAAGCAATTGAATAGAGCAACTGGCTTTTGACATCTCTGCTTAGTAATCCCACTCAAGATGCTTGACTAAATCCTGTACTCTTACATGATGTCAGCTCATTCCTTTCATATCACTAAGGGATGTTTTCCTGAGTGGGAAGTAAGGGCTTCTGAACATGACCTATACCTCATACTTTACACAGGTATCTAGAACTTTAAAACAAACAAAGAAAAAAGGCTTATTCACAAAACTTTAGAAATTAGAAGGGGATTTATCAGTGATCCTCCTGTCCTCATGTACTTTTTCACCCTGTACTTTACAGAGGAAGTGTTACTCACTCTTGATTAAGGTCTAAGATAAGCAACAGATGTGCATAACCAAGTAGAGATAACCCATAAAATGCTACCTGTTTAATCCAGAAAGCAGCCAATCTGTGTGCAATGGCTTCCCACAAATGTATCAGACTAATGCTAATAGTTAGCAAATTACAGACTCTGCTGGTTCCCAGATGCTGCTTAAGATACAGAAATAAGCCACTATCTGCTATACCATCTGTTTAGTCCTACTCTTGTCATACTGTGTTTTGTGATATTATTTGGAGAGTAGTGTAGCATGTCACACAATGTGAAAAACTAGTTTTGACTTCTATGTATCATCAGTTCTTTTTTCTTCAGTAAACCGATCCAAAGCTCTTTTGAGAGTAACAGAAAAACTCCCACAGCTTTCAGTAGGCTATGGATTAAATTCCAAATGCTTATTTTCAAATACAAATGCTGGAAACATACACGTGATCCAACTCAAAACACCCTTCATGTGCAAGATGACTTTCTAAGTGGAGGGAATCTGTTTTAGTAGCCATCTGCTCCTCATTTCAAGTCCATTCTTACAGACAAAATGTTGCCTCAAAGCAGGGCATTCTGTGCCTTTCAAGAACAGTTCCAGATTTAACTTGAGAGAGCACACACATAAAACAGAGGACAAAGAAAAACATACCAAATAAAATACAAAATATTTTTAGGATTGTTATTTATAACAAGCTATTTAGGGGCAGTAAACATTCGTTTCTCATAGGTCACTTGCAAGTTCTGCATTTTGTGCTACGTGTTATCTAGCAGATAAAGTGTTTGCTATGATTTTGCACTCATAAAGGGAAGGTATGGCCGCTCCTCATGCCTATTAGAGAATATGTGAAAAAAATGTATTATATAATAATACATTTATATATTATAAATTAGGAAGGTGGGCCCTGTACACCTGACCATTCCATAAGCCAAGGAGATAATGGCAAGGAAAGTGTCAGGAGAGATTAAAAAGTAAAGACAGGGCATCACAGCTGTGTAATTTGTCATTTATGTGCTACAGCACAAGATTCTGAAAGTAGTATGACTTTATTACAACTCAGTAGTTTCTGTTCAGTCACAGAAGATGTCAAGACACATTTCTTGAGAAAAGTTGGGAAAAAATGAGAAAAATTCTTACCCTGCAAGTCTGGATCCATTTGAAACGAACAGATGGCATTAGGCATTCTATAATGAAACAAGCCAAAGTGTAAAAGCACATTTTCTAGACAGAGCTGTATCAAGCCATTCAGAACAAACCTTTTAATCTGAACGATTTACTGGATGCATTTCAGAAATGCAATTAGAAAAAAATACACAAAACAACATAACAGTTTTCAGTGCAAACAAAGTCCAGAAATTTGTGTGCTCTATGCTGAGGATAAAGCGGAAGCAATTCTAGCAACTACAAAAGGGAAAAACCAGTCCCCAGAACAGTTTCAAACACCGGAAATGGGATCTTTCACTATTGACTCCAGTGCTTACACACAGAACTGCTACACAGCCTGCAGGGTATAATCTTGGGTCAGAGAGGGCATACATTTATATCAGATGCTTTCCCAGATTTATTGATTCCAATTGCTCCGAAGTCTATTTTCTAAAATTTTCAAACAGAAATAAAGTTTTCAGTTTTTCTTTTTGAGCTGAGAAGGAAGGCAAAAATGAAGCATAACCATTAACTGATTTCCCTACACAATCATGAAAGCAAAAGTAATAACCCTGCAAACAATAGAAACTAAATGTCTCCCCATAGGATTATTTCATTAATGCTCTAAATGACAATATCTTTTTTAAACAGAAAAACAAATTATTAATATAAATAAAAATGAATCCAGTATACTATCTTTTTTACTAATATTACAGTTGAAAAACAGTAGGTATTACAGATGTAAGTTACACAGGACTCCAAAGGCCACATACACGGCTTTTCTTGGGGGAAAAAGGGAAATTTGCTAGAATAAATAAAAGTTAAACGGTTTCCAACTACCTAAAACTTTTAAAATAAATTTGGTATCTGAATTTACCCAAATATTCACTTTAATACCAGTGAGAGTTATCGATCAATTCTCATAAAAATGACAGAATGGCAAATTATGAACCATAAACATTCAGTGATCTATAATCATATCACAAATATGCTTCTCACCATTTTAATTAGTGAAAGCTGCAACTTCATGTTTCAGTTTCTAAATAACTATAAATACTTAAAAGGGTTAAATACAGATTTGCTTTAATAACTTCTTCAATAAAGACTGTAATGCCATGTTTTTTATTGAAGTCTTTCTTTGAAGGAAATATCACTATGTTACCTTTTCACCATTCTTCCATTTTCTCCTTACTCAGGTTTAGTTTGGACTTAACCCTGGGTTCTGCAAGACCGCAGTTCTATCCAACATTTATACAGGCGTGAAACTTTGCTTGTACAATTACTCCACTCCTAAAATAGTGAGGTAGGATATGCCTCTGCGTAGCTTGACAGAAAAGTCAATGTACAGAAATCAACGAAATCTGAAGATTCTAAGCAATTAATTAAATGTAAGTACTTAATGAAAACTACATATAGCAACCTAAAAGACAGACTTACAAAAGAGCTTGCCTCGTGTTTTCTTCCTTTTATTTTCCCCTTCTCCCCACCAAAGGTACATAAAATAAAGCAAGAGGATGAATGTAAAAAAAATACAGGTTAAGCTCACTTAAATTAGAACTCATTACTATTTGCTCACTCAAGAACAGATACACTGTCTTATACAGCATGAATTATCTATTAGTACTTGATACTTACTGTAAGATGACAAGCTCTCTATTCAGTACAGTGCAATGTCTAACCTTTAAATTACCCATATGGCTAAAATTACCCATATGGATAAATACAGTATTCTCTTGCACTAGGGTACTCATGGTCTCAAAGTTAAGTGTGTTTATGTGTTTTACCAAACTAGCTGTAATTGTGCAACATAGTAATATCATACCCAGGAACCGACCCTTCAAAAATTATGAGGCATTATCAACAAATGTGAAGTCTGTGTTTTTATATGCAAAACTCCATGGAGAGTCCAGATCTTGACTGCAGTAGGAATGCTTGGGTGAAATTAACAGTATCTGCTTCACAATTAGCACATCTACTTTGTAATGAAAGTAACATGAAAGTAGTATTATCTGCCCGCCATCAAATCTGAACTAACTTTTCATTGACACTATTTCAGTCAGTGTGCTCTATTTCAGTTATATGTGCCCTTTTAAATTATTAATAAACGCTTCCACAAAACAAATTTAAAATTAATTCCAATTGTACAAGAAATATTTTTTTAACAATTATAAACCCTGATCCCAATAACACAAATATTTTTATGTAGAGAACTAGCCTTATTCTTGAATCCTATTGGAATGCTCAACAAAAGTAACTTGTCCGATTATCACAGCATCACAGTATAGCAAGGTTGGAAGAGACCTCAAAGATCATCAAGTCCAACCCACTACCACAGACCTCAAGACTAGACCATGGCACCAAGTGCCACGTCCAAACGTGCCTTGAACACCTCCAGGGACGGTGACTCCACCACCTCCCCGGGCAGCCCATTCCAGTAGCGAATGACTCTATCGGTGAAGAACTTTCTCCTCACCTCCAGCCTAAACTTCCCCTGGCACAGCTTGAGACTGTGTCCTCTTGTTCTGGTGCTGGTTGCCTGAGAGAAGAAAGCAACCCCCTCCTGGCCACAACCACCCTACAGGTAGTTGTAGACAGTACACATATTTTGTCTGCCTATACAGGCTCTGAGAATGTGTACTTTAGCAAGTGAAATGCAATTTTAAACATTCTGTATAATTAAGTTAAAGTACAGAGAAAGACAAACCAGATCAAGTAAGGCAGAAATATCCAAGCAGATCAACTGACTCCATTACAGAAGCCTGCCTTCTTCTGAAATCAGACATGTCATCAACATTTTAAATATGCATAAAATAAACTATAATTACTTTTGTTTCATGTGAAGGGGGGAAACATTCTTTGTTGCATTCAAAGGCTGAAAATATTGCCTCCTCTTAAACACTGTAACCATGCTTACCTTTCTCTCAGCTACTGACTAAAGCCCTAGAAGTGGGATGACACTGCCAGGGAAGCCCAGTAGTTTCACAACACTTAGAAGTCGACTTCAAGACACAGTTCTAAAGGTTTTGCTTTTAAATGAATGCTATTCACAACAAATGCCTGGCAAAGGCCCAGATCAAAGTATCAGGTAATTGTATAAGCAGTCAAAACAGAGAACACTAATTAATTAGTAATAAATATCCTGAATTATTAAAGATAAAAAACCTTTGATCTTTGTTTCAAAGCAACTTTTCCATATGGTTGGAGTGAAATATTTCTAAATTGAGGGTCCTTTACTAAGCATCTCCCAGTTACTAAGTAACAGTGTTGCTATAGAGACTGAATTTGAGGTGAAAGCTGGCACAATAATGCAGAAAGCACAGTCTGGTGTAACAAACAGTTGGTGCAACTACATAAAAATAAAAAATAGTAAATCCTAGTGGTAACGACCTAGAATAGCCTATTTAATTTAACACAGTCTCCATCTTTTAAGGTACCAAAAACGTACAAGTGGAAGTGGTTCCTCAACAATCTTGTTTAGATACCAATGTAATTAATTGCATCTTTGACTTAAAATATCTTAGTCCCTATGAAACTCCTGAAAGAAATAAAAAACATGGAGACAAAAATTATCTTGTCACTAAGGAGATGTATACATTTACATTTTTCTGGTAAAAATAGAATTTTGCTTGAGAATATATATTTCTACACAAGCACTGTGTTGCATTACATCTGCAACAAGGTTTTGGAGTTTTAAAACTGCTACTCTGTGTGTGACAATTTTGCTCAAAATTGTCATAATATGAACATTTTATACATTAAACAATATTTTTGAAACAGTTTATTGGTCTGAAGAAACAAGTTGTTGGATGCAAATTAAATCATTGAAGTCACCAAGAATTTTGCTTTGATCTCCAGATTAAGAATGCTACATTCACACTGTTTCTGAAATATCTTTCTGCCTACAGATTTCCAGCATTTTGATGAGGAAGATACTGTAAAAGCTATGACAATGTTTAGGCTTTCTTCATAGTTAACTCTTTTGAGCAATGAAGATGTTGTTTCAGTATGGGAATTTTCAGCACTTTCTCCTCCAGACAATTCAGGTTAAAGTGAACCAGTAGGCAAGGTTTCCATCTCTGTTAAAAAAAAGCAAAACCAGTAAATATTTTTGCCAGTCTCCTAAAACAGTTACAAGTGCAAGGAGATAAGCAAGTAATTTCTGTAATACTTGAACAGTATGGCACTTGATACTAATGTCACAGGAGTAGTCCACAACTAAGCAGTTAGCTGCCAGCAATTGAAAGACACTCTGCTTAGTGCTTAGTGTTTAAAGCAGCCACAAGAAAGCAGCTCTACAGAAAAGCAGTGCCATACAAGCAGAGAGCAGACAGGGAAGAATACTCCTATCTAATTGGGAATCTCCTATCTGGGTTAATCAAGGTCAGGAGTAGTGGAATATTATTGTTTCTGTAGTCTTTTCCTGAGAAACAAGCATGGATAACCAAAAAGCTTATGTGCTCACTAAAGGAATAAAGATCTAAAGTTTCCTCATTCTTTAGCCTGCCCTCGATGCAGAAGAACAGATTACAGTATGGTAAATGATGATATAAAAGTATTGGAAAGTATTTGAAGGAAGAGGGAAAGAAATACAACCAAGGAAAAGGCCTGAAGGACCTAAAAGCAGAAAGAAATGTCTAGAGAGAACAAAAATCTATTCCATTTTAAAGTTCCTCTGTTCTTACTTCGACAAATGATTCTTCTTTATATTATATAATCTCAAGAGGACTTGAAAAAACAAAATAGGCAGGAAAAGTAGCACAGAAAGACCTGGGAGAATATGTGGGGCTTTTATTCTGCATGGGAAAAGCAGATTGTGGATTCAGGGGTTGCCATAGCAGAATCATGTGGCCTATAGCCTTCCCACATGCCCCTAAATGTTAGAAAGGGATACTGGAATTGTTCTGCAGACTTTTAGATTAAATTTCCCATCTCATCTCATTAAACAAAGATAATTAATTACAAACTTGGCGTGTCATTAACAAAATGAAATGGCTTAATAATATATAATGTAGGGACCTCTAAGAAATCTATCATCTATCGTAACTGAAAGAAGTGGCAGATGTAGCTGCCACTTATGGACATTGCCTTCTCTATGAAAAATAACAATATCTCTTTTTCAGCTTACTGTCTGTGTGTCTCAACTTCTGACAGGTGTAGAGGCTAAACATACTGAATGAACTATTTGGTACTGCAACAAACAGAAAACTGAGAAACTTGAGTGCCACTTTACAGTATTTTTCCTTGTTAGAAATTCAACTCATTATTTCTAGATGCTATAATAAAGAATAGCTTCATAAACAAATAGTAGGCCATATGGTGAAAGTACTTTTCTAATAGTACTTACTCTGGTCAAGTAGATTTTATATTTACAAATAACCTAAGATAAAACTGTGAATGACACAATGGAAACATAAAAAAACGAGGTTGTTACCATGCAGGCTTTCCCTGACCCAGGCATGGTCAGGATACATCAGACAAGCACTTGTTACTATAATTTCTTCCTGAAGGATTTCATACCCATTTCAAATGAAAGAGGTGTAAGAATCCATTACTTAAATTCTCACTTAAAACTCATATTTTATGGTGAGAAACACACCTTGAAGCAAGTATTTTTCACTAGTGGTGCATTTCTTCTATTTCCTTTAGAGCAATTTGCTTTTCCTGAATGGAAAAAAAAAAAAGGCAGCTTTAGTACCACCCATTCTTTTCATCTACTGTAATTTCTAGCACAACTTACAATATGTTAAAGTAAAATAGTCCTCACGTGTTACTAGTATGGCTGAAGATCCCAAAATCCAGCTGAAGCTAGAATATGGAGTTTGAGATCGATCTTTTTAGTATTTTAATATTTAATCAAATGAAATTATTCTTTTCTAAGTGAACAAGAAGTTCATGATTAAATTACTGCTGATTCTGTACTTTCTGAAAAATCTCTAATTCCAGTAAAATCTGGCCTTGATTCATACTGAATCAGTCGCAAAGATCCAAATAAACATGTCTCCTGGCATAGTAGTCTGAAGCACAAGCCAAATCAACACCAGCAGCACAGAACACAGAAACAATAAATTAATGTTATTATTTCTGTTTGGCACAAAGCCTGCAGAACTTGGGATGTAAATTCTGTACTTACATAGGTAAATTTATTTTATCAGCTCCTCCTTGGGCAGTAGACATCTGTTCATTTCAATATATAAATAATACTTTACACTTTTCAATACCTGGTATTTATCATGCATAAGGGCATGTGTGTGGATTGTACATCTATGGCTGTACATTTAACACTTAAACCAAAGGTCTCAGCATTCAAAGCTATATTGCAATGAACCCATAGGTGGCAGAATGGGCATACTACTAGATAAAAGAAATCATCACCTGAATCAGCTCATGGGCTAAACAGCCCAGAACTTCTTGGGTCGTTTCATTAATTTCTAATTCTGTCATGACTTCCCAGTTACCATTCTGGAACCTCACTGGCATAGAAAAGACAATTCCTTCAGGAACACAAAACTGACCTGAAGTAAAAGGAAAAAAAATCTCTTAATATTACCCAAACATATTATTTCTGATTAAAAACATATCCTACCAGTGTCAAAATTAGCCCTACAGACTGGCAAAAATCTGCAACTGTAAGATCCTAGTATAAATGGGGACTGGACTTTTCAGTGCAGGGCTCAAAGACAAAAGAGTTCTCCTTTCACTGTAACTTTATATTTTAGTTAAATGTACTTGACTGAGTTGGGAAGGACCTTTGAAGGTCTTGGGGCTTCTACCACCTCACTTGACAACCTGTTCCAGCATTTCACCACCCTCACAGTAAAAAACTTCTTCCATTTACCTAGTCTAAATTTTCCCCTCTTTTAGCTTAAAATCATTGCTTCTTGTTGACAAGCCCTGCTAAAAAGTCTGTCCCCATCTTCCTTATAGGTCCCCTTTAAGCACTGGAAGGCCACAATAAGGTCACCCCCAAGCCTTCTCTTTTCCAGGCTGAACAATCCTAACATTCTCAGTCTTTCTTCATATCAGAGTTGTTCCAGTCCTTAGATTGCATTAATGCCTTCTTCTGGACCTGTGCCAGCAAGTCCATGTCTTTCCTATGCTGTAACAGAAATGGTGTAACAATTTCACATCTTAAAAACGGGAGAAAATATTTAATTCATACAAAGAATAAATGGCTCTTGTGAAATGTTTCATGTATTGGTCCATGTAACCACAGGTTTTCACAGCTTAGGCTCTAAGAACTATAGTCACAGAATCACAGAATTAATCAGCTGGAAAAGGACCTCTAAGATCATCAAGTCCAACCTATCACCTAACCCTTCTAATTAACTAAACCATTGGCACTAAGTGCCTCATCCAGCCTCCTCTTAAACACCTCCAGGGATGGTGACTCCACCACCTCCCTGGACAGCCTGTTCCAATGAGCAATCACTCTTTCTGTGAAGAACTTCTTCCTAACGTCCTTGCACACAACACATATACCAGAAAAATATTTAAACTAAAAGACTAAGAGACTCTGCAACAAGATAATGTTAATCTAAGAGATGCTTATAAGAAGATATTATCAAATCACAAGCTCTGGAGAGTAAAAATTCTTAGATTTGGAGTTTCTTATGCTGAAAAAAATCCCTCAGCCTCACGTTATATCCTGATCTGTTTTACATGTTTATATTTAAAATCTAGATTTAAAAATAACGTTCTACATCCTGGGGAAAGCTACAAAAGACTAAGTGACAAAACTAGATTTACCTGTAGTAAGTGCTCCCACAGAAACGATCTCCCCAGGAGGAGAGCCATGATACCAGTATCTCAGTACAGTGGCTACTGCATGAGCAGGCAACATTCCTACAGAATGGCTGATCCGGGAACTCAGTGAGCTCTGTGCAGACTGAAGTTCTGAATGGACCCATTCACTACATACAAAAAAGAAATGTGGAGGAAGGGGGAAAAAAAAAAAATGTGACTATAGAAAGAGTAATTTTTTAGAGGAAAAGAAACCTGAGGGAAGAAAACAGTCAAAACTTAACAAACCTCACTGTTGAAGGCAAGGCACTTAAAGATAGAAAAAATACAATCTAATAAAAATGGTTCAAAATGTAGCAATAAAGTGCTGTCTATGAAAGTTATTTACTCAAGCTGTAATCTCTATTATTATTAATTATAATATCATGATGTATTACCATTTTATGTAAAACACAGACATGAACCATAATTTCTCTGTGCTTATCACAGCACAATACAGGATAAAATGAATGTCTGCTGTCCAGTAAAAATGCTAGGTTTAGACCAGAGTGGGAGTTCAATATAGTCAGGTATGAGGGTATGCCACATCTGCTGCCCTCTCACTGCACTCATCCCTTCTCTTCCCACAAGAGGGTATCCAGCTGCCTGGTATCCTTTTTAACAGAAGTTCACAGATTGTCTGTTTTGAGCAACTGACTACATTAGCATGTTCAGACCATATGTTCAATGGGAATATAGGTACCTCAAGATGCAGATACATTTAGTATTATTTCAAAGTTTCTTCATGCATACTAGACATCTAAGGCATTACTCAAACTTCCACTACTTCTTATAGGCTGCTTGTAATATGATAGAAGAGAAGCACACTTAGTATGGTGGAGAATATAGTTATAAACAGTGTTGGCAAGAGAGTCAGAACTACACATAGCAACAGGAATTACTCAACTTCTTTTGCAAACAGAGTACTTTAGCTTGCGTTTTCCTTTAAGTAAAGAGGTAGTCACTAAAGACAAATCTTGAAAAAAAACCAAACAACTCTCTTGATATTTATTACACATTTCAGATAAACATGGACTAAAAGCAGTTATTTTGGTTTATCTAAAAATAATAAATTTGTAGTGTACCTATCATAAATCATATTCAACAAAGGACGTGGAAAATCATCTGGGCCCCAAATAGCACAATCATATCCATAAATTTTTGCATGTGACAAATCAATGTAGTTGTGGCCAGTAATATTGCCCCAAACAATCACATCTTTAATGCCTGTAACAGAGGAAAATACAGAGATTAATCAAGAGATAGACACATATTTTCATAATGTAGGCTGATTAGATGACCTTCAGAAATCCCCTTCATGATGAATTATTCTTTATGTAAGTGTCATGCCTTGATAGCAGGAATGGTTTGATCTGAAAAATGCAACAGGTTTCTTCATAACATATGAAACCTCATCATAAGCTGAAAAACAAACTATAATTTGTATCATGTTATTGTACAGAATAGACAAAACTAAAGACTTAGATGTCAAAATCCAAACCAAATCATATTGCATATGTACAATCTGTACATATGCCTAATAGTAAAGAATCATTTAGAAAAATCCCAAACTACCTGCTTTGGTGCAAAAGAAATTTCTCAAATAACCTGCTGATAGGCTATTTAGCCTATTAACTTACTTTTTTAAAAAAAAAAAATATATATACACACACATGCACATATAAATACACATATACATACACACACCTAGGCTTGTCACTGAAGACCATTTCCTACTTCTCCTGCAATGCTGAAAGAATCCTGGTGCTGAGCAGACTATTGGACCACCCTTTTGCCATGCAGCACAGAACCATGAAAACATAACCAAGCTGTAACAACTGACCTGAGGAAGAAAACCAATTAACCCTGAAATAACACTCAACACAGTTCTACTGTACTCTCATCATCTGCACAGCAGTATGTTGCTATGTTAATTCACAGCTAGTTTGTGTGTCTCCCTTATAACAATGAACTGCAAATCGTAAATTCAATCTTGCAATCTTAGTCTTTGACCCACAACACAGCTCATCACTTCTTATAATAGTTCCAGCACAAACACATACCTGAATGGCAGGGCTGAGTCTCCAAGCATTAACAAAAGAACTGACATTCATGGAATCAGGCACACACCCAGAGACCAGCTAGCACAGAGAATGGTAGCACCTACTGGTCACACATTCTATACAGCCATTCCATTCAGTGGGTGCACTGCTGTAGCTGCACTTCTGCACACACATCAACTGTGCTTTGCAATGAAATACGTGCTTTCAAAGGTATCCATCCACTGAATTCCCAAATGCTACCAGAACACATAAATATTCACCTGCTGTGTTTATATTCAGTTTCCTGGCTAGCATGGCTTTGGCCACACTTTCCCAAGATGCTGCAACAGCAATGACATTTTCAGGTTTAATTGACGGGCCATATGTCATGATCAGCATTGCCTTAAGGTTCACAAAGTTTTTTCCTGATGAAATTACTCTGACCTCACTCCTGGCATTCCTCTCAATCAGAGGAGCATAGACTTGGCAGATCTTGCTCACTTCTCTAATGTAGTTCTCAAGGGATTGGACTTCATGGTTTAAGAGGCCATCATCAAGAACAATGACAACGTCAGCTTGAACGAAAGCCTCACATATTTCAGTGTGCTTTGAAATACTTCGGAGGAGTGGGAAAGCCATGTCCTCAGCTTCCATTACAATACCACAAAGAACTTCCTTAAACTCGTCAGTGTCAAACAAATGGATGCTGATTTCTGTGGTCATCCCAAACACTTCTCCATTTGCCAATAGAGGGATCAGCTGATAGCAGATTGGAGATGATGCACTGATAAAGAGAAGAATATAGAAAAATTATAGTTGATGATTAACTACTGCTAGTTTGGAAGTTATTAGATAAATACACAGAGATCTTTTGTAGTTGACTATGTTTAAATAGATCATTAGCTTGAATCTTTTTTTGCTCTTTCTGTCATTTTAACAGGTTAAAGGTTAAGTTGGGTCCACCTTTCATTTGAAGTTTTTTTCATCCTATATATGTCAGCTGATACTGTTACTTAAAAATTGGTGACTTTAAAGAACGCTATTTTGTTAAGGTATTCTATTAGGACTACCAGAAATACAGAAATTTCTGGAGTTACAATTGCAAGATACTCATACTAACTTCTATATTTCCAAAAACATTTAATGCAGGATAGATGCATTGCAAAATTCCTATCTTGGTTGCTTTTCTCTAGGGTAATCTTGGTTCTAAATGTTGCCTGTTTACATCCTTACCTTGAACTGGTGTAAAACATAACAAAAGAAGAAATAATTTCTAAATTATATACTGCATGTTCATAGTGAGGGGTGAACAATCCAATTCAAATCAGCAAATTACAGGGATTCATGTATAACTTCAAATGGTTATGCCTATACAGGACAGGAAAAGCGCATTCTCCTGAAGCTTAATGAAACTTCAAGGATGTTGATTTTGCTCTTACCTGGTGATCCAGATCTGCAAAGGCTTGACAAGATTTTTAATCTCTTCCTCCTCCTTCTCAATTTCAATATATGCCTTCAGATTCTCCTCAGCAATATCTAACATTTCCTCACTCGACATCATTGAGGTGATGCCATAATAGCGCTAAGAACAAAAACGATAATCTCTAATCAAATGACAACCCAAACACTCAGGAAAAATTAGAAAGGATAGCTTTGTTTCACATTTAAAGGAGGAATAAAGAACAACATTATTATAACAGAAAATAAAATACATGTTTACAGTATTAAAGGCAGCTCACGACCTGAGTGTGTTCCAGAAAATCACTAACTCCTCCGAGAAGCCGACCTTTCCCTCCTCGGTCCAACAGTTCTCTCCAAATGATAGGAGACTGTGTGTGTTCCCATCCATTCATTTCACAAATGTCATGAAGCCACTGCTAATGTAAACATCCCCACCAAAAGGTTTTAGTACTTATTCACATTTGATAACATAGATATTACAGCTATAAACATTCTTATTATTTAATTTCAATACATAATTACAAAGTGCTTCACAATTTACATACCAGTATGTACAAAATGGGAAAAAACCAGAAAGCAAGGCATGGTGATACTGTGGCACCTCAGCAAGTGAGCAAAAGGTCCTCATTCTGCTTGATTTTACTGCTGTTCATTCGCTGTTATTTTAGCGTCACAGTGTTGTGAAGCAGTGAGCAATGTGAGGCTTCCTATTTAGCAGCAGAAAGTAAGCAAATTGCAGAGGCTAATTGCTGTTCACTTAACTGTTCGAGTTACTCGGTTGAGATGTTAAGCTAAATACATGAGGTAATAAACATAGTACTATCTTGTGAAGGAATACTGCAATTTTTTCAGCTCTTTATAGAGACTACATTGTAGACATGACATGTCCACATCAAGAGTTCTCAGAAAGGCCTACCCACATTGTAAACAAATATGTGAGATTTCATACTTCCATTGTAATTCAAAGCCCTTGAATGCCAGAAACGCTGTTGATGATTAACAACGCTGAAGACATAAGCAATCGCAGTTGTGCGGAAGGTTTACGGGCTAAGTATCCACTTATACATAATAAGAAAACCAAACTTCTTAGGATGGCACACATTTTGTGCTAAGACTCTCAAGAATGCCAGCCTCTCAGATTCAAACTTTTCCTCCAGCTACCTCTCACGGCCAAAGCTGCTTCTGGAGCACTTCTAGTCAGATATAAAAATGCTAGTATCAGAAGAAGAGACATACTAAAGATAAGCATATTTGTTTCTTAGTACAGCAGAGAAGCATCCTCCAAGGACTTGACTTACTATCCCTTACCTCCCACTTGTCAGGATGCTGAAGGATCTTGTGAACCCTGAAGTCTGGCAAGTTAGCCTGGAGATAGTCAGCGAGGAGCTCAGCTTTGGCATAGTAAGGGCAGTTTGCCTTACCTGTGAATGCAAGTGTCAACACCACATACAGAAGATGTTGTGACATTAACTGATAAGGGTTTAATAGCAATTGTCCCAGTTACAAAAAAGTCTTATGAGTTACCAGAAAGTTAATAGAAGTGTACGAGCCAGCAACAAAAAGAGAAATTCGGAGGTTAAATAGTTTCTTTAACAATCGCTTAAAGGGCTGAGAAGGCTACCCTTCCCAGGGGACAGCACTAGAGGCAGAAGCCTCACCGTCAGGACGAGGGGCAAAAGCTGACTCGAGAACGGCCGACGCGGCGTGCCGTACAGACGCCGATTGCAAGGAAAGACTAAAATAAGCTAAGTCTAGGGAGCCTGCAGAGACAAGAGGCGGCCACCGGCACACCCCGCCCTGCCTGGCCTCACCTGCCAGCACAAACTTGGCCATATGCACCGCACTCCCAAAACCGTCGCTTTGGCGTTGCGCAGCAACCCGCCGCGCGCACCAGTGGTTTGTCCCTCGGGCCGCGCCGTCCTTCTCGCGATGCTTGCTGAGATCGCGCGGAGAGTAGGGCTCGGGTGTCATGGCGCCGCCGCGTGTAAGGTAACAGTTACCGGGCGGCGCGGGTCTGGTGTGCGGCGCGTCCGTCCCTCCTTGGCGCCGCTGAGAGAGGCAGCGGCCAGCCCGGCGAGGGCCCCCGCTGTTCTGTCCGGGTATTCAGAGCCGGTACAGAGCCGCCGAAAGACCTCTGTCCCCTTGACACCAGGCCGCGGGCCTGCGCCACTGCTACCGTACCAGCCTGGCCAGCGTTCCCAGCGCCGGCAGAAAGTGAGCCCGAAACCGAGAGGCTTTTGCCCAGCCTGGTGCTCCGGCCCTGGGAGTATCTAAACCGTAATTTCAATTTGTTTTAACTGCTAAGTGATTTAACGTATTTTTTCGGGGACTGTTTCTACTTGTAGCACTACATTGACCCCTACTTGAGTTGGCGTTTCAAATCTGTTAATGAGATATTAACAAAAAAGGAATAAAATGAGTTACTTGTTAAATACCGTTAGATGCGTGCATAGGTGGAGTTCTGTGCTCATTCCCAAATCTTCATCCGCAACAAGAAAACATGTTTTATGGATTGGCAGGTACAGGGATCCCCTGGAAAATGTGAACTTCAGGAAATTATTTTTAAATATTTTTCCTTCTCCGTATGGGTCATCTCTTCGATGTCTGTCTCAAAAACCAGATGTTTTTAGCCCAGGTGCTAAAATACAACCAGAGAAGAGTACAGAGGCTTTGGTGAGTGAGCAGGGTCTGCAGAGCTCCATGGAACTTGAAAAGTTTGATGATTCTGGGAACATTAAAATGAAACATTTAACGGATCATAGTGAACTGTTCTTTAATAGTCTTCAGAAATGTACCTGCCCTTGCGATGTACTGGACTTGGCTTCAGAGTCTGCTATTTCCACTAAGCATTTCACAAACTGTTTAACAACAGTATGGAGGCTCTTCAAAAACTTGTCTGATGACCAGAAGCGGTATGAGAAGCAGCTGATTTTTGAGCACCCAGCTTTTCCTAGGCTTTGCCAGCAGGTGTTGCAGAACTCAAGAAGGATGGCACGGGGTGACTTAGTGTTCAGTCTACATGCTGTGGTGAACCTAGGTGTTCCTCAAAACACTCTTCTAGTGCAAACTTTGGTGAGAGTGTGCCAAGTAAGTACCAGAATCCCTCTTCTAAGTTTGGGTTGAAACCTTGGGGCTAATTCTGGAAGGCTGTGCAGCATCAGTAAAGGGTTGGGTTATGTCATGGGTTTAGTCTGATGTTCCATGGAAACAAGGCTCCCATAGTTCATTTCTATGTACTTTGAATTTTCTTTGGTTAGGAGACCACTGCCTAATTTCAGAGAGATTTAACAGAGGGAACTTGCTAAAATCATTACCCTTTTCAAATCAATTAAATTAGACCTTTTATATCAATGCGGAATGAAAGCTTATGAATTGTCTTCTGGGGTAAAGAGCAGACAGCAGGTACAGATTAAGAATAGTCAGTTTTTCTTTTCTGAAACTTACTGATCTTAAGTAATCTGACATTGTGAAAACTTTAACAGGAAAGGCTCAATCAACTGGATAACCGATGTCTCTCAGTTTTGGCAGCTACTCTTTCAGGGATGGATAAAGACAAGAATGTGAGCGCTCTTCAAGCTGGATTACAGTGAGGAAAAATATATCTTTCACACGTTCTTTATATATTTAAATGTTTGAATATATGTCTTAGAAATAATGGGAGGGATGTCTAGTCATAAAAGATGTACTGTGATTTTAGGACTTCAGTGATCCATGAGATAAGAGCTGTGCAAAACAGTGATTTTTGGTGTTTGCAGAAAGGCTTCCAATGACATAGGGTGCTAGTCTGCTATACAGAGCATTCATGTTCTGACTTCAGCTCCACCTTTGTGTTTTTTTTTCAAGTCACTCGGTGTATCCATGCCTGTGTTTTATCCATGTGTAGAAAGGAGGTAGTGTGACTCACTTACTTTGTGAAGTATTTACACAGTTCTTGTAAATACAAGCTGTATTATAGTTCTTGTAAATACAGCTTTTGTATATGGTGGAAAGGAGGAGATCTATCTACAGCTCTTCTTTGTCTTGGTGTCTGGAGTTCTTGCTCGTTTTAGGAAGCCATATGTGCAGGGACAAGTGTCACCAGTGCACTGCCTTAGAAAGCAACACTATATTTGTAGCTGTACAGGTATATTTAAGGGTGATTCAGACATAACAATTACAGTATCTCCCTCTGAGACGTAAAGGGAGGTGCTGGGAGTGTAGAACTCTTTATGATCCTCAATGTTGTGATATCCCCTTCTGTTCCTTTGTCACTCAGCACAGCTTGTTGAGTTTTTTCCCCTCACTTGCACCGAGTTGTTGTTTGTGTCCTCCCCTGAGTTTCTAGCTGTTTCAGAACATGCCTACACATAGATGATTCTGTGATAAAAATGCCTAATTTATTTTTTACCCCTCTCAGAAGAGTGTTAATTCCTTGGGGCTCAACAGCACTCACATTTGCACAATCACATGTGCAGTCTGGTCAGATGTCCTTGCTGCTAATGTATCAGGAATAACATTCATCTGTCAGGATAGCATTAGGAAAACATATATAATTATTTCCGTGCATAAAATATCACTACTGCAGCTACATTGTGCAGATGTGAAAAAGGAGATGGGAGAGGAGCATGGAACTACAGTGTTAACTTGGGAATACATTAGTGAGGGAGAATGGGAGTAACTACCTGTTTCTGCTGAAGTGAGGAAAGCTCTATGAAACAGTTGCTCTCCAGTTGAAGGCCTTGTGTGTGTTTCTTCAATAGATTAATAGTGGAGCAGCGCATTCCGAGTGTCAGAGACGTCTTTATACTGCAAAATCTGATGAAATGCATGGGAAAAGATGCACCAGACTTTCTGAAAAAGAAATTTGAGGTAAATTTAGTTGCTGGGTCATTTTTACTTCCACAAAGCCTATGCTCTTGCATTGTTTATAAATTGTGTATGGCTTTTTGCAGACACTCAAAGAGGAAATTATAATAGAAAGGTTAATTGCATTTGCTGTAGGAATTATAGTCCAGCTACATCTGCAGGAAGAACTGAATTTAGAGGCTCTGAATATCCCACCATGAAAGGGGACAGGAAGCAATGGAGATGATACAAAAGGAATTCAGGCAGTAAAATAGCAATGCTTTCACCTCTCGTTTGGGTTGGCTACATGGTATTTCACAGAAACACTTAGCAGCTATTCCTTGATTCCCTTGCCCAGTTGTGGCTGGAAAAGAAGATGGGAGAAAACTCTGTGTGGTAATTGTCAGGGTCTAGAGGACTGATGGGAGTGAGACACCAGGAGAAATCACCTAGCTCATGTGTTTCTGAAATGTCCCCAGTGGTTGAAGGTAGGCTGTAGGATTTATAGCAGGGTGTGGTGGGTTTCATCCTCTTATTTAAAAACAAGTTTGGAAACCTTCCTTCAAACAAGGCCTGCTAGCGTTTTTGTCACATATCTGAAGGCCTCTGAGGTCAGAGTTTGTGACAGCATTCACAAGGAGGTAAGGGAAGATACCACTAATGGGAAACTGCAAGAATAGAGTAGTATAGGGGGCTCATGCAATGTATTAGTTCTGAGTAAATCTTAAAACCTTGGACAAGTTACCATTTCTAGCAGGACGGTGAGAAACTGGGTGCACATATGATAGAATATGGAACTGATAGCAAAGTAACATTGTCAACTCGTTAACTGAAAGATGCTATTTTTAGTATTGTGTAATTTCTGTGGTAGACAGATTTTGCATTTAATCTTTGATCTGTATGCAGTAAAACTATTGTATTTTAATAGCCAATATACGTTGTAGGCTGATTTTTACTGCCATTTATATCAGCCTAATTCCTGCTTCAGTTGTCTTGTGGCATCACAGCTGACCTTACATGCCTCAGTCCACATTTGTAGCTGGGTGTTTGTAATGAAGATAAGCCACTCAGTTGCAGCTGGGTCACTTTGAAGGCTTACTGATTTCACATGCATCTAAACCATTAATTGGAGTACTATTAAGTAAATCAACTGTGGCGGTTATATTTCTGCTGCTTTTTAAAGGCTAGGTAGAAAATACATATTCATAGTCTTTGGAATGAGCTTTACTGAAATGTCTTTCTTTAAAAAAAAAAGCAACATATATGCAAGTTACTGGGAACTTCCCTAGTGACACAGGTCTAGAATAGTCGATCTGCTATAACTGACAGTAAACTGAGGTTAGTTTTTGCTGTTTTTTGTTCCTTTTTCTTTAATGTAAGCTCGAACAGGAGTTTGAGAAAGTTCTAGTGACAATACCTTTGCCATAAAGCAGTGATAATATACTTGAAGAATGAAGGATTTAATAAACTCTAATTCACTTTAGATGGCAA
Source organism: Ramphastos sulfuratus (assembly GCA_013399055.1). Lineage (NCBI taxonomy): Eukaryota > Metazoa > Chordata > Aves > Piciformes > Ramphastidae > Ramphastos > Ramphastos sulfuratus. Next base: position 54,444 of record WBNM01026608.1, read on the forward strand.
TTTTGAAGGAGATAGACCATCTGACTTTCCCGAATGCTCTGCGTGTGTTCTTGGCTCTCGTTGCAATGAATTATTGTTCCAATCCAATCCTGAATGCCTGCAGTAAAAAGATCCAGGGTAAGAAAAAAAAATATGTTTATTAAATTTCTCTTCCTTATGCCAAATTCTTCCTAATTATCATCTCATCTCCCTTTTCTGATTTCCTTTAAAACTCAGGAAACATCTTTGTTTTACATGATATTATAGCAAATGTGGAGCCATTTGACAAGCAGCAAGACAGAGAGCTACTGATCAATAATGAAAGCAAATATCCCTTGTCTTTGCTGGTTTTCTTAACATTTACTTGAATTACATATTTTTCTTTGCATTTTTCGTTATGCAGACTTCAGGAAAAATAATTGAATTCCAGCAAAAAAAAGATTTCAGAAAAAATTTTAAACCGAATCTGAATTGGAAATAGGTAACTTACAGGATGGGTTGGTGGGTTAGTGTGATTAGAATATATGGTGAACATATATTAATTCACATTTAAAATACATAGGAGTTTGTGTCTAAAATACACTTAAGATGGCAAAATATCGTTCTTAATGGAAATGAACCAAGAGTGTGTGTACAGCCTTGATTTGTCCTAGTGGTTTATATATGTTAGGACACAGTCTTGAATTACACATAATGTGTTCTCCCATAAGACTTTCATCACACTGAGTACACAGGATAGATGGCATACATAGTAAGCAGCTACTTAGTACTTTCTTCTGTTCTTTTTTAGTGCATGTTCTCAGGACTTACACAATATATATCACACAAATGATGCTCAAGGGACAACGCGATGAAGTTGAGGACAGAAGTGACCCTTATCAGAGGCTGGAGATGAAATAGGAAGGGCAGGGAGGGGCACATGTTGGGGACCATGCAGCAAGGGAATTATTCAGGAGATTTTCTGGGTTCTTCGCTGTTGCTGGGGCTCTCAAGAGAGTAGTCTCCCCTCTCATTTCTGGGGACCTGACCAGAATTGTAATGGCTATGTACTTTATAGGTATTCTTCAAGTTAGTTTTTTGCAGCAGCAAAGGAGTGATCCAGTGGTGATACTAATTTTCTAATTATGCAGCAGAGAGGTTAAGATCAAAATGTCCAGTAATGGGGTTCCATTAGCCTGTTTTCTTTAAGAATATTTAGCATTGTAAGTCACTTTATTTGGTGCACAGTGCTCATTGGCTTCAGTTACAGTTGTTGGCACTCACTTCCTCAAAAAGAGAAATAACTTTTTTACTGAACTTGGAAAATTTCTGAGCACAGCTTAGAGGAGTTAAATTTGGTTATTTTCCTGTTATGCCTTTGAGTCCTCTGGCAGAGGAAAAAATAAAGTCTAGTTTTGATGGATGCCAATCTTACTGTTGTAACTATGCTCTTTTCTCTTGCATTCACTGTCTTTTATGACATGTCCGCCCCTCATTGCAGCAAAGAATGTTTAAGATGTTCAAGAGAAGGCATCGTTCATTACTACTTACTCTTTTTCATCTCAGGAATAGGTCCGTTTAGTGTGGATATGAAGCAGCAGTCCTGTGCGGAGAAGTCTGTTGTCATCTGCACTCTATGTCAGTATGCTCATATGCCAGGAAGTTACATTCTTGTTCCATGTTTCCCATTTTGCCTTACACCAATGCTTTGGTGCTTGACAGCCTCTGGCACTTTTTAGACATAGATTCATACTCATGGCTTCTTGCTTTTCTGTGAAAACAAATAGGGAAAAAAAATGTACATTTCATTAATTAGTAGCTTTAGATCCACCTCTTTGTTACTCCCCCAGATGAAATGAAGTGGACAGCCCAGAGGCTCAATCAATACTGAAGGGGCTAACCAGAGATTTTACATACAGAGTGCAAGGAAGTGCTAAAAACCAAGAATCCTGGAACAGAAGATGTTCCCAGAACACAGTCTTCCTGCATATTTTGTTAATATCTCCCCTTTAAATGAGTTATCCATTTTCGCTTGACCCTGTCTCGCTTTCTTCTACCGCTCAGTTTCATGTGCTTTAGCTCATTTGACTTTGCCTAGGTAGTCTCAAGTTGTTGCGCAGTTCCTTATCTGCCGTCCCTGAGCCAAACCATTCCCACAGTGTCTTCAGCCTACAGCTTCCATTGCTTTGTCTTTTTTTGCTCTTCTGTTACAGAGAACATCCAAGATGCTTCATTTCGGCAGTTAATTCTTGTTCTGGAAGCTTGTTGCACTCTCCAGTACCGTAATATAAAACTGTTTTCAGCATTAGCAGAATATGTTAATTCTACAGCCTGCCTTTGGGACAAAAGACAGGTGAGTTTGGGACCAAATAATACAGTGGTACTAGTAGAATATGTGGTGCTTTCCATCTTACCTTTCTTCATGTTTTTGTTTGCTTTTGGAGAACAGATTTTTTTTTAGGAATACCAGTCTGATGAATTTGATACAGTTAATTTTAAAAAATGCTTTTGTTCTATTTACTGAAGAATAAAGAGATTAAAAAATAAAAGGGGTGGTATAGCTTAAAAAAATTGCTTTCATTACAAATGCCTTTTATGAAGGCAGTAGATAGGATCCACTTTGCTGGCTTTCTTGAGCTTATAAAACTATCCTTTTCTTTAGATTATGCTTTTTCTCTCTGCCTTCGAGACACTTGGCTTTCAGCCTCGTGAGCTGATGGGGAGTTTTGCTGAGAAGGTGACAGAAGACCCTGAATTCCTCAACTTGAAAAACCTTTTGGTTATTCTCCGTGTGTATTCACAACTCAACTATATTCCCAGAGGCCAAAAGCATCAGTAGGTTTTCATTTAGAATGCCCGATAATACATTATGTAGTCATTATAGAGTAATGTATGGTAACCAGTATTTGATTTCACGTGTGAAAGAGTTCATAATTCTGCTTTATTAATCTGTAAGATAAATTTGCTGTGTCCTTTCACATTTTTTTATACATAGTAATTTAATTTTTTTTTTTTGTTTTTGTCATTGAAAATGAAGACCTTGGTTCTGGACTGGCCAGGCTACTAAATGTGTTGATAGGTAGCTAGCTGAATTCTCAAAAGAAGAATAAAGAGCTGATGTTAGATTACACAACAGATGACTATAAATGATAATAAGTATTTTTAACTTGTGTTTTCGTTTGAAATACATATTTTATATAGCTTTACTTCTGTATTTAGATACTTTTCTTCTGCTTTTGGAAAAGGTTTTTTGAGACTCTTGATAGCTGCTTGAATAAGTACCTCCCTCAGATTACCAGCATAGAACTGCTGAAGGCAGTGTATTCGCTTTGCGTCCTAGGATATCTTCCTCATCGTGCACTTGATGAGCTGCTGCAAAAGGACCACAAGGGTGAACTGATACTGTCAGGTTAGACCTTACTTTGTCGTGTTCTTGTGTTAAAAGGGATAGTCAGCCTCCTTATGGAATTTATTGTAATTGCCTTAAAGGTTTAAAAGCTAAGGAATGCAAATGTGATTAATAGGAAACTTGAAGTCATCAGGACAAAGCTAATGTAGTGATTGTGATCTGAGTAATCTGTTTCTGCACAAGGGCATCAGGCTTATTGTCTTGGGCCCCATGGTGACAACAGTTTAATAGTTGTTAGTGGGTGAATATGGTAGGGAGAGGGGTGAATATGAGATCTGTGGAAATGCTAGAAATGTGTAAGAGTCATGGATTCTGTTTTTTGACTGATGTTCAAGCATCTTTAAAAACAGAAAGTCTTAACCTTTGTAAACCAACTTTAGTACCTTGAATCACAAGCAGAAGGGTTTTTTTGACTGCTTTGAGTTCTAGTGATGCATATACAACTGAAAGTTTTCTAGTAGAATTTGGTTTCCACATTACAATTCTCTACAGCCAGTAGAGTAGTTCAGTGGAGTAGAACTGCTTAGAGTTTGCAAAGTTGAGTACTCCTGATATATGGTTTCAAAATTGTGTGATCAAGTCTGATATCCCTTCTTTGTTTTCTAAATAGCCTTCTAGCTGTCTGGGTTTTAGAAATCATTTCAATGCATGCCTTCTCATTCCATGTTCTTAACTATCCTGTAATAACCAATAGCCTGCACAGAGCTGTGTGCAATAGAGGACAACAACTGGAAAAATGGGCAAGTCCCAGCTACAGACTTGAATACTGTAATTAGGAAATTGATGATGTCTATTTAACAATATATTGAAGATCCTCAATAATATTCAATGAACAGTTCTGATTCTTGTACTGAAACTGATTTACTCTGACAGAACAGGTTATAAATAATAATAAAATGAAAAGACAGAGGTTCCCAAAATGGTTTGGATTGAAGGGGACATTAAAGATAATCTAGGTCCAACCTCCCTGGCATTGGCAGGGACACCTTCCACTAGACCAGGTTGCTTAACATCTCATTGCATGTAATTTTTTTTTTTGGTACCATTTTTCAGATGATCTTTACAGAGAACAAAAAGAAGTGATGCTTCGCTGTGTGAAAACATGTATGGAACTTGACAGCCCTTCCTTCACGAAGCCTGCATTTGTGCTGACCAAGAATTTCTCTTTAGTCTCTTTAAATCTCGCAAAGGCGCAAAAGGCATTCCTAGAACTTCTGGGAGATGAAGACATGTTTCAGCAAAATGTTCAGCTGCCATATAAGTATCATATTGGTATGAAGCCAAATTATTCTCATACTCTTTTAAATACATAATACCCCAAATAGCAGAGTAGTAATAAATTTACATAGGGTGCAAATGATTAAAATTGTAACATTTTTGAAGAAGTCTTTTAATAGATGGTGCCCTCAGTTGGGGAATCTACTTTCTAGAATGCTTCTGTTAAAGTTTTATTAAATTGATTTAAATACCTTATGATTGCTCTTTTTCACAAAACTGCTTTGGACTTTCTTTTAAACATTGGTGAGCAGATGTTAATTGTACATAAATCCAATATAGCCAGCCGTTACAGAGAGTTGACTTGTTAGCACTAATTCACATTAGAAACAAAGCCAAACAGCAGCCTTCTTTAGTTTCCTAACTTGTTTCTTCTTTGAAGCTCTGGCTAAAATTTGAGTTCTGTTTTCCTTTGTGAAGTGGGATATGACTTTTGTTGGGTGATCATTTGATAACATTAATTTTCTTTTATATTTTAAATACTTTATATTTTTTGCCAGCCACACAGCTTTCTATTTGTTCCATATTTGTAATAATTGGTAATGATTTTTTTTCCTAAATATTTCTAATGAGAAGAAGTATTACAGGTATGATAGAGTGTGATGAAGGCTAGTTCCTTAAAATTATTTCATTTCCATAGTTTCAAGAACAAATGTATGGTTTTTTTTCTGGAGATGTGCAAGCTATGGATGTTTATATTGGTTGTAGGGAGGGGGAAAAACCATCGGTTTTGCAAATTACTAGAGAACAGCAATTAGAGGCAGAGCAGCAATGGTGTCTGTTAACATTTTTCAAATGAGCAGTTCATTTGAAAACATTTTGAACAACTAACGTTCAGATGAGAACGTTAATTGTAACTTCTTCCGGTGTTAAATGTTTTATTACTCTGTTTTCAGATTTTGAAATCAGAATGGATTCAGACAGAAAGAATGTGCTCCCAGTAGCTGCGACAGATGTTCATGCTGACTCAAGTGTTCAACGGTATCTTTTTTGACAGCATATTTTTTTCTAGCAGCCTAGTTGTATTTGTATGTACTCCGTCCAGTTACTTTTGTTCACCATTTTTCAGGAAAAAAATTGGAAATAACAAGTTGTTATTTCTGTTTACTGAAATACACAAAAATTGCTATGCCAGTTTAGAGAAACAACTCATCCAGCTCACAGCCTTTTTCTAACAGAAGCTAGAACTTAACATTTCAGAAAGAGGGAGGAAGCATCAGAGTAATTTGATACTCTTACAGTGGATACAGGTTTTGAAGTATGACTGAAATCCCTTCCAAAAAAATCGGTACATTATGGATTTAAAGTTACAATTGTTTGTCCAATTAAATGTTCAGTTATTCTCTTAAGTCTCTAAAATGTACAGTGATATGACAATTAATTCATCTGCTGAAATATAATTTGACTTAAAAAGGACCATTATTTCCCGGTTTAGGTGATTAATTTAGTCTTACGTAAAAGAATGACCTCTCAGTAACTGAAGTGGGACATCTATCACTTAAGTAATGCCCAAGGAGGATTGGGTAATGCTTAATATTTGTGTGCTGGATCATTGCACAGCAATGCTTGCTTTTTAGGAAAAGGGGAGCTAGTGAATTATGTAACAGAAAGTCACTGTCAGGCTTCCAAAGCTTTCAGCTTTCCTCACCCTTCCAGGTAGGTTTTTATGGCAGGAAGTAGGTGATTCTGAATACAGATGACGGAAGTAAATGCAGGAGCTGTCAAAGTAGAATTTTGAATGGTCTGTTTCCTTTTTCATTGTGGGAGAAGTGGAGGTCCAAGGACTTAATTCTGCTGTAGATGTTTGAGTAGAAGCTGGTACTTGTGTGAAGTTCATGGAAGATAAGAGGGTCTAAATGACTTAATTCTGGAGAATGGAAAAGGATATCGAAATTTGTGCAGTCCTAAGATTTTGGCCTACCAAAAAGACATCATTGAATCATTCTCTTAAAAATTATTCTGCATTCAAACAATGGAATCTTTTCTATGGAATTCTCTCAGTGGAGTTCTGCTTTGTTGTAGGTTGGCTTTTCTCTTTGTTCCTATGTCTGCCTTCTGTGTGGGTACAACGCAACCCCGAGGGAAGCTGGCAATGAAGATGCGGCATCTGAATAAGCTGGGCTATCATGTGATTCTGGTATGAAAAGTCCTGTTACACCCTGCTTGGGTTCAGTTAGAGCACAGTGATGGCTGAACAGGCCACATAGGGCATGGTGAGCCTTCTCCAGAGTGATCATCTCTACTTAAATGGTACTGGTGATATCACTAGGGAGAAATGACAGAGGAGCAATGTAGTTCAGATCAACAACAACAACAAAATTTAAAAATCAAGCTAGTGAATTCTTTGTACCTAAAAATCCTGTGTGACTTTGGTATATTTTCCTGATTTTTATAGAACAAATGATAGAAAATTTTGTTTTTGAAATACAGCCACTTACTTTCCAGCACTCAGTTCTTGGTTTCTGGGACAAGGTAGTTTAGTAAAGACCACAGAAGTAATGTGCTCTTTCCTTTTCCTTTCTTCAGGTTCCAAACAAGAAGTTTCAGGAAATGACGAATGAAAATGCAGTTGAGTTTTTGAAAGGAAAAATTTATTCAGAAGATGCTTTCTGTTTTTCTGAAGATAATAATTAAAATAAACTACCAATTTGAGTATCTTGATCTCTCTTTTTCCTGTGTAATTGATGTATGGTTTTAACGGAAAAGATAAGGTGTTTTTTTTCCATAACTGCCTACTCCAAAATGCTACAGATTGAGTAAAGTTTGTAAAGTGAACAATGTCTGCTTGTAGTGGGAGTTTTCTCCTGTGAAGTGGGAGTGGGTTCTTAGTGGAAAGAACTACTTAATCCAAAATGCATTTTGACATCTATTGCTTTTGAAATTTCTGAATTTTATTGTCACTTTGCTTCCCCTCCCCCCACACTCCAACTCAAATTTCTCTCTTGAGCTGTGTAAGGGGAAGGAATTTACTGTTTCAAGTACCATTGGAGCCTGGGCTACAAATGCACTAGAAGGATTCCCAGCACTGAAAAATATTAGAAGTTATGTGAAAAGCTTTTGAAGAAATCAGCCTCAGTTTTCATACGTTCAGGCCACTAGTGATTCTGTTAGCTGCATGTTTTTTATTTTTTAATCTTTCTGTAATAGATTTCAAGACTTCTTGCTATGAGAACATAGGTCTGGCTGTAAAGAGACTCTTGGCTCTCTGATACTGTCTCTCCACAACTATTTAAAAGAAGTGTTGCAGTGCTCTGATTTGTTCGTTACTGTGATGCATCTGCACTGGTCTGTTGTGTACCTGTTGAATTGATTATGTTGTCACAGTCATAGAAGTTAATAGGTTTGGAAATTAATAAGGAGGAGAGATAATTGGTATGGGGTACATCTTTTCCATCCTTGGTAACATTTACTGATAAGATCCATTTGTGCTGGAGTTGCTGAGGTATGTGGTAAGAGTGTCTGAATGCTCAAAATACATACATTTGTCAACAACCGCTGGCTTATTTCTGTGGTATAATCGGATCTTTCATCACAGTTTTGCAGTGCCATAGCCAGAGGCCGATCTGCGCAAAGGGAAACAGCAAAACTTCCTGCAGTGACTATGTGCTACCTAACGGTGGTGACCTTGCTTCACTTGATAAGCTACAAGGGCTACAGTTCTTTGTCTTTCTGAAGCAGCGTGGACACATTAAGATACTGCAACAATGAGATTTTAAAAGGTATTACAGTGATACGATGAAAAGACACAATGTGCTTAAAAATTCACTGTCCAGCTTCTTGCAGAACATGAAAATACAATGAAGGGCACATTTATGAAGGAAACTGCAAGTAAAGCAGCGTTGTCAGTCTGACATGGAAAATGGAGCTTTTCAGCATCTCTGTCTCTGAAATGCAACATGTGCAAAGAAACAGACGTGATGCAATTATGAAACTTAACGACCACAGCAGAGTTCATCTGCTTTGTGAAGTTTGTTGTGCCCTCTTTCTGGATTTGCTGCTTAAGCGTTGTCTTTACAAATTCATCTGTGATGCAGCCTGATAAGTGCAATTCTAATGCTCTCAGCTGGCTGACTCATGGCCCTGGCCTACACTAGAAGACATCTGAAATACTCTGCTGGAGAGTCAGGTAGTGCTTGGAGCGGTGTTTGACAAAGTGTTGGTGCTGTTAAAAGCTGGAGCCCTGGAAACCAAGCTTATGCAGTGTCAGCTGTGACTTCCATCTGAGCTAGGGAATTGCTTCCTCTGCAGCTTCTTCAAGCTTTGCAGTCAGGTCTTTAGTAGCAGGTATGTTGCTCCCATGTCTTCAGAAGCAAAACACAGGCAGTGCTTCTGTGTCCTCTTGGGGTGCCAGCAGCCTGAACCAGATGAACCACCACAAAACGACACAAAATGGCATAGAATATTACATTAAATGAGGTGGTGACTGTTTATTTTTTTAAACACCTTATGAGCAGGTGGAAACTTACACAAGCCATATGGAAGTCTGCCATAGTGATCATCTTGCTTATTAAAATATCTTGCTTTATGCGACATCAATAATTTCAGTAACATCAATAATGTCACCTACAGTGATTCAAATAGTATGTAGCTGCTGCCAGAGAGATATCAGAGCTGTGGATTTCTTAAATCTTTACATCTGCTACTCTTCTGCAATATCTGGAATAAACCCAGGTTTCTCAGGTGTCCATGTAATAAGGGAGATCTCCAGTTTTATGCATTACAATGTGTATTTAGAACACTATTTTCCTCTCCTGAATTATGCCTATTAAAATGAATGGGGGACTCCTAATGAAGATCAGCAAGAACTATTTTGCTTGTGTAAATATGGATTTTATCACTGCGTGGATTACTTGGTGCAAAAAGTGCAAAATCCCATTTTTTAAGGAAAACAGACACTAAACACATTTCTAAGTGAACTGCTAGTGAAACTAACAAGAGATGAACCTGCCCCTCTGCACCATTTTCATTCCACCTCAAGACTGGAACATGTGCTTCTAACCTTTATTCACACTTGGAACGCTTTCTAAGTGCAGTGGCTGGAAAATTTTTCTGAACAAGGAGTGAAGGAACAGGAAGTTGAATATGGCTTTACTTCATACAGCCCTTGGCTGTGTCTTCTAAGTGGACAGAACCCGGATATTCACTGTGGTGTTTGACTCACTAAAGATATTTCAAGGGTTTATCCAATCTGTAGCAAGACCAAGGTTCCCATGAAATAGAAATAGGTAATTTATTAAGTAAATTAAATGGCTGAGGGAGGGGAGGATCTTCATTGATTTGGAAGGCTCATTAAAGAAGATAAAGCAAGTAGAGTTCTTGATTACGTAGCTATGACTTAAATACAGCGGACTCAGCTGCACAAAGCAACCATATATTTGACCAGATTCTCGTATTCAGGCAGCATATTTTATTCTGGGACACAAAGATGTCTGAAAAGTAGATCTATACTAATCTTTCCTTCATTCTGAGCTGTAAAATACTGGACTTAAGTAGTGCCTTGCTAATCTCAAAGACTGAGATACTGCCTTATACGATTTCTGGTTTTTACATGCTGTTAGACACCTTTTTGATTTACAAATCTTACTACAAAAAATAAATTACATGTCTGGCTTACCCAGTATTTTTTTTTCCTGGAGAATAATGTGTATACTGCTCATCCTTTGAATTCTCCAGGTCAACCAAAGGATATCCACATACAAAAGGCCAAGAAGCCTTTTGTCATGTATCACAATCAATAAGAAAACATTGTGAGGTTTTACAAGTGTAAGTTATATAGCAAACTTCAGTGGATCAAGGATGATATTAAGCATTGCAGGCTGTGTGAAGAGATCTAAAATGAGAGCAAGAAACTGCAAGGGTCAAGAAGGCTCTTGCATGAACAGAAAATAAACTATTACCATCTGAGCAAAAATGGAACAATGTGAGGTGATATAGAATGAGAACAGTGACTGTTTGGAAAACTAAATTGCTTCCATAAGCAGCTGGATTTGCAGACCCTGATGACCTATAGTTCTCTAGGGCTTAGATTTGCTTATGTCTAAAACCACTTTTGAGCCCTAACTCCAGCCTTCTCAGGGTATAAAATATTCACAAGAAGTATCCAGGAATTCTATTAAAAAATTCCACCTTGCTCTCAAATTGGCCAAGACATTCAAAAGTGGCTGGGAAAGAGGAACTATAAGTTTGATTTTTGTTAAGAAATAACAATCTAAGAAATAAACTTGAGCTTGGGATCAGAGAATAAATGTCTGTTTCTCAGGTATTGCAACTGCTTCTACATGGCAAGAGGTTGAATAATGCTTTGTGTACAGAGACCTAGAGATGTGGCTCTGATTAATTCCTAAAGTGAAGAAAATACTAAGACTAATGCCAAATGCTTATTTTCTTTTCTTTCCATTGCAGTAGACGTATTTTTTTGCTGCCATTTTTAGTATTAACTTATTGTCTTTGTACACCTTAGAGCACATAAGCTTGCATGGAAGAGGCTTCAGTTTCGGTACTTGCTTACTGACACTAGAATATCTGAATTTGAAAATAATTGCGGGTGTTTTAAAGAACTCAAAAAAGGTGGAGCATTCGCTCCTAGGTACCTAGGTGAAATGTGCTGAAATTAGTTATTCCAGAACAAAAACAGAGCCATGGTTATCTGTTGTTCTCCACATGCATGCTTTTTTACAGTGCTTAAGCATAGGCTTTACTGAATGTGTAACCTCATGGTATTGTTCTTTGATAGTATCCACAGTATTTTTTCCAGTTCTGCATTATTCTTCTAAGTGATTCAAATGTAATGGAACTCTGAACTATGTTTAAGATCTGTCCTTACCTGTTGTAGCAGATTCTTTTATTTTTTCGTTATTTCTGGACAACCACAGTCTAAAATTAATGTATGAACGTGGTGGCAACTGTAAATAGCCACCCAGGAGCAAGAAAGAGGCTCTGTCTTTGGGTCTGCAGCAAAAGTCCTTGTGCCCATCGATATAGATAATCAGTGAGCTTTTTCTTTCATCCTGTTCCCTTTCTCTGAAGATGTTGCTATGCTATACTCCAGTAACATTGTTGCCATGGTACCCATCAAAACCCAGATATGCTCTTGCTTTAGGTAGCAAGATGCAAATTTTTATAAATAGGAGAATTTCACTTTTCAGTGCTACAGGTAAAGTGATCTATTCGTGCCTCCAGACAGAGGTAATTACTGAACACTGTCATTCCTAAGTATACACCAGAGTTTACTCTTCCTGGTTCAATCTGCAAAGGGCATTTGCTAAATTTCCTGTATTCGCCTGTTTGATTTTCACAATACAGATTCCACTGCACATAAAGTGTTATCTGTACTCTACCACCCTTTAGAACTGTGAGGATGTGTGTGTGGAGTGTGGAGAAGGGAGAGGCTCAGCAGCTGTTTTAAATCAAAGTCAGGGCACTGGAGCAATATACAACAGCTGAGGCTGTGGCTGTGACTTCAAAACAGAAAACTTGAGCTGTTACTGAGCCCAGGTTTCTCCTTCTGCATCAGAGGAAAGTTGGTGAATTGGACTCACAGTATCACAGTATCACAGTATAGCAAGGTTGGAAGAGACCTCAAAGATCATCAAGTCCAACCCACCACCACAGACCTCAAGACTAGACCATGGCACCAAGTGCCATGTCCAAACGTGCCTTGAACACCTCCAGGGACGGTGACTCCACCACCTCCCTGGGCAGCCCATTCCAGTGGGGAATGACTCTCTCAGTGAAGAAC
>WBNM01026609.1:0-29198 GCA_013399055.1 Ramphastos sulfuratus
ACACCCTTGGGCCACCGTCCCTGAGCTATCTCCACGGTGGGAGCTGGGGGATCCCCAACGCCCAGGGCCGATGCTGTCACATCCCCACGCTGTCCCCAGTGCTCCGGGACGACTTCCGGCAGCCCCCCGGGGACGTGGTGGTGGCGGCAGGGGAACCAGCGGTCCTGGAGTGTGTCCCCCCGCGGGGTCACCCCGAGCCCAGCGTCTCCTGGAAGAAGGACGGCACCCCCCTCAGCGACAAGGATGAGCGCCTGACGGTGAGGGACAGCTCAGGGTTTGGGGAGGGTCTCTTCCCCCTGCCCTGGTTGAACTGGGTGCCCGCTAGATCCGCGGTGGGAAGCTGATGCTGGCTAGCACCCGCAAGAGCGACGCTGGCGTCTACGTCTGCGTGGCCACCAACGTGGTGGGGGAGAGGGACAGCGAGCCGGCCGAGCTGGTGGTCTTCGGTGAGTGGGGGATGTCGCTTCTGGGGTGTCGCGGGGTGGGGAGTGTCACCCCAGAGGGACTGATGGCTCCCCTGCAGAGCGCCCAGCGTTTGGCAAGAGGCCACACAACCAGGCGGTGCTGGTGGAGGGTTCGGCGGAGTTCCCCTGTGAGGTGCTGGGGGACCCTCGGCCGGCGGTTCGCTGGCGCAAGGAGGAGGGTGAGATGCCACCAGGAAGGTGAGTGGTGGGTGCTGGGCCTGCCGTGATCGGTGCCAGAGCCGGGCTGGGGTGCTGGGCGTGTCTTGCAGCCCTATTGCATCCCCATGGTATCAAGTATCCAACTGCATCCCGTGTCCCTGTGGGAGTCTCCATCCTCATCACAGCCCACATCACCCTCGCATCCCACACCTCCATCGTGTCCCACACCCCATCTCCATCCCGCATCTCCATCATATCTTGTACCCTCATCACATCTCACATACCCGTCAGACCCCACATCCTGTCCACATCCCACATCCACATCCATCCCACATTCCCATCAAGTCCCACATTCCCATCTCCCATCCCCACCACAAACTCATCTCCCACATCCCCACCCCCGTCACAACCCAATTCCCCATCACTTCACCATCCTCCACTACGCACTGCGCCCCCACCCCATATCCCCATCACATCCCGATTCCTCATCACATTCCACAGGCCCATCCCCTTCTGCATCCCCGCCACATCCCCGTCCCACATGCCCACCCCGCCCCGCACCCCCGGGGCGTTCCCGCAGCAGGTGGGAGGTGCTGCCGGACAACACGCTGCGGCTCAGCCGCCTGCGCCCGGAGGATGAGGGCACCTACACCTGCGTGGCTGACAACAGCGTGGGCAGGTCAGAGGCATCGGGCACCCTCACTGTGCACGGTAAGGGGGTGAGCCTCGCGGGGATCACCCATGGGTGCTGGTGAGACGGCTGGGCAAGCCTTCTTCTCTCCCCCTCGCTGCCCCAGTGCCCCCCCAGCTCATCACAGGGCCCCGGGACCAGACTGTCACCCCCGGCCAGAACGTTACCTTCCAGTGCCAGAGCAAGGGCAACCCACCACCTGCTGTCTTCTGGCAGAAGGAGGGGAGCCAGGTCTGTCCCTGTCCCTGTCTCCATCATCATCTTCATCCTCATTCCTGTCACTGTCCTTGTCCCTGTCCTGTCCACATCCTTGGCCCCGTTCCTGTCACTGCCCCTGTGCACATCCTCGTTTCCAACCCTGTTCTTGTCCCCATCCCCACCCTGTCTCTGCCTCTCTGCCTTTCTCATCTTCATCCCTTCCCCATTTCTATCCCCTCCCCTATCCCTGTCCCTGTCCCAATCTCCATCCCATCCTCATCCACATCCCATCTCTGTCCCATCCCTATTCTTGTCTCCATCCTCATTCCTGTCCCCATCTCCAACTCTGTTCTCATCCTCATCTCCATCCCCATCTTTGTCTGCATCTTCATTCCTATCCCTGTCCATATCCCATCCCATTCTCATCCCATTCTTGTCTCCATCCCTGTTCTCATCCATGTCCCCATTCCTGTCTCTATCCCCATCCCTGTGTCTTCATCCCTGTTCCTGTCCTCACTCTCATCAGCATCCCTGTCCTTGTGTCTGTTCACGCCTTCCATCCCCATCCCTCTTCTCATTCCTATCCTCATTCCAGGGCCCGTTCCCGTCCCCATCCCATTCCTGTCCCCACCTCACCTTCCCCACTCATCCCAGTCCCTCCCCAGACGCTGCTGTTCCCGGGCCAACCCTCGCCTGCTCCGGACCGGGTTTCGGTCAGCCCGGGAGGTGCCATCACCATCACCGACGTACAGCCTGCCGACGCCGGCTCTTACCAGTGCCAGGCCATCAGCGTGGCCGGCAGCATCCTGGCCAAGGCCCGGCTGCGGGTGCAAGCGGGTGAGTCCCAGTGCCAGCGGGGAGCGAGCACGGCTCGGCGCCGAGCGCCCAGACCCACCACCCAGCTCCTCTTCACCGCAGCTTCGGCCGAGCTCTTCCCGCCGCCGAGCCACCGGGAACTCGCCAACCGGACGGTGCTGCCTGTAGGCGCTACGGCTTGGCTTCCGTGTCGGGTGGGCGACGGGAACCCCCCCGGCAGCGTGGGGTGGCTGAAGGACGGGAGCGTCCTGGTGGGTGCTCAACCCCGCGTCAGCCTGCTGGAGAATGGCACCCTGGAGATCAAGGGGCTCCGGGTGAGCCGGCCCGGGGCAGGGGCTCAGGGCACCCACCCACCGCGGGCACCTGGGGGCAGGGATAATGGTGTGCAGGGATGTGGGTGCACAGGGTGGTGGGTGCAAGGGGCGGTGGGTGCAAGGGGGGGGTGGGTGCACAGGTCGGTGGGTGCACAGGTCAGTGGGTGCAAGGAGCGGTGGGTGCTAGAAGGGGTGGGTGCACAGGGAGGGCGGGTGCACAGGGAGGGCGAGTGCACAGGGTGGTGGGTGCAAGGAGCAGTGGGTGCACAGGGTGATGAGTGCGGGGTGGGATGGCTGCAAAGATAGTTGGGGACTTAAGGGTGCTGGGTACTCAGGGTGATGGATGCTCAGGGTGGGTGCTCAAATGGGAGTGTGAGGGGTGCTAGGGCCATGGTGTGGTGGGCGCAAGTGGCGGTGGGTGCTCAGGGTGATGGATGCTCAGGGTGGTGGGTGTGCAAACGGGTGGGTGCAGGCAGTGGTGGGTGCTCAGGGCGGTGGGTGCTGAGGTGACAGGTGCTCAGGGTGATGGGGCAGGAGCTCTTCCCCTCGCAGGTGACAGACTCCGGGCACTATGAATGTGTGGCCTCCAGCTCAGCAGGCGAGACACGCTGGGGAAGCACCCTGGAGGTGCAAGGTGGGTGACAGGGATGTCACAGTGCCAGGGGCACTGTGGCCCTGAGGACAAAGCCACTCCAGGTCTCTGTGTATCATCCCACAGGTGATGAACTCGAGCTCTCCTCACCATCCTCTAAGCCCAGTGCCCTCCCGGGGCCACCCTCGACCCCTGTGGTCACCAATGTCACCCAAAGCAGCGTCACCCTGAGCTGGACAGGGGCTGAGGACAGCGGCGCCGCTGAGGTCACCTCCTACCTTGTGGAGGCTTTCAGGTATGGCACAAGCCTGCTCTCCGGATGTGTGACGTGGTGGCCTGGTGCCATCCCACCACGGGTCACCTCTGTCTTCCAACAGCCAGGCAGTGGGTGGCCCATGGCAGACGGTGGCAGCTGACGTGGAGGGTGAGACCTACACGGTGAGCGGCCTCGTGCCTGGCACTGTCTACCTCTTCATGGTGAGGGCAGTCAATGCCTATGGACTCAGCGAGCCCAGTGGCGTCTCGGAGCCTGTGCGCACCCAAGGTGAGACCCACGGTGACATGAGAGAGGTGCCCATGAACCTGCCACCCCTGAGTGCATCTCCACTTGGTGACATCAGTGGAGATGCCCATGAACCCACCATGCTTGGGTATATCCCTGATTGGTGATGCTGATGGAGGTGCCCATCCACCCACCACCCTCAGGTCCATCTCCCCTTGGTGACACCAGGGTGGAGATGCTTATGCATCCACCACTTTGGGTGCATCCTCAGTTGGTGGCACCAATGGAGGTGCCCATGTACCAACCACCTTTGGGTTTGTCTGTTGTGGGCATAAAGGAATTAGAGCCAAAGGCTGTTTGCAGCAGCAGTGGGATCTGTGCCCTTAATGCTACTGTCTTCTCCCTGATGATGCTGATGGAAGTGCCAGTGCACTCATCACCCTTGGGTTATTCCAAGCTTGATGGTGCCAATAGAGGTGCCCACCTCTGCTTGGAGATGCTTATGGAAATACCCACGCACCCACCTCCCTTGGGTGCATCCCCACCTGATGATGCCAGTGCATGTCCGTGGACCACTCAGAGTCCCCATGGAGTGACATCAGTGGAGGTGCCCATGGACCCACCACTCTCTCATATTTTGGGCAGAAGCAAGCCCCACACAGCAAGAGCTGGACCTTGATCAGGTCCAACGAGAGCTGGCACAAGTGACTGTGCACCTCCAGGAACCTGTAGTGCTACCACTGGGCACCGTCCGCCTCTCTTGGACCGTGAGTGCTGCACCACCCCACCCGCGCGGGTCTCCCAGTGCCCATCTCCTCCCACCCATCGCAACCTCCTCTTGGGTCCTCAGGTGGAGCACCAAGCACCCTTCCTTCAGGGCTACCGAGTGCTGTGCCGGCGGCGCGGCGGGCGCTGGGAGGAGGCGCAGGCGGTGAGGCAGCCTGCGGAGCGCGGGGCCCTGCTCACCGAGCTGCGCCGCGGCCAGGACTACGAGGTCAAGGTGAGACCTTACTTCGGGCACCTCCACGGCCCCGACAGCGCCGTGCGCGCCCTGCGCACCCCCGAGGCGGGTGAGTGAGGGGGGCGAGGGGTGCTGGAGATCCACGGGGACACCGTGGAGAAGGTGACTCGTGCGTGTCCCTCTGGCAGCCCCCAGCGCCCCACCAAGAGCTGTCAGCGTGGCTGGTAACGGCACCAGCGTCCGCATCTCGTGGCAGCCGCCACCGCTGGCGGAGCAGAACGGCGTCATCCGGGACTACCGGGTAAGGGCGATGGGGGTGGCCTCTGTCTCTCCATCAAACTGTGCCATGGTACGTCCATGGGTGTCTTCCCCATGGCACCCTGTCATGGTGTCCTCATGCATGTGCTCCTCGTGACCCCCCACGGGTGCCCCTCCATGACACCCTGTCGTGTTGTCCCCCTGTGGCACCCTGTCATGGTGAGCTGAGCCTGGCTGAGAGGCATCTCTGCCCATGGCGGGGAGATTGGAGATGATCTCTGAGGTCCCTTCCAACCTGAGCCGTTCCATGATGCCATGTCGTGGTACCCGCGTGAGCGTGCCCCTGTGGCACCATGTCATGGTGCCCCCATGGGTGTCCCACATCGCTCCCCCCTCAGATTTGGTGCTTGGGCAATGAGAGTCGCTTCCACATCAACCAGAGCGTCGAGGGGACAGTGCTGGCGACGGTGCTGCGGGGGCTGGTCCCCGGTGTCCCTTACCGCGCTGAAGTCGCTGCCGCCACCGGCGCCGGCGTCGGCACCCGCAGTGCTCCTGTCCCCATCCACATCGGTGAGTCCCTCGCCACCACCACTGCCCCCATGGGTTGGGGGGTTGACAGGGGCCACCCCAGTGCTGGGGGTCAGCTCCTGGGTACCACCACCAGTGTGTCCCCGTTCCCACTGCTGCCCGCAGCCCCCCCGGTGGAGCGGGACGTGGGGCCGGCAGGCGGTGGCAGCTTGGCAGAGCGCTTGGCAGAGGTGGCCAGGCGC
Organism: Ramphastos sulfuratus; assembly: GCA_013399055.1. Lineage (NCBI taxonomy): Eukaryota > Metazoa > Chordata > Aves > Piciformes > Ramphastidae > Ramphastos > Ramphastos sulfuratus. Next base: position 5,726 of record WBNM01026609.1, read on the forward strand.
CCAGCCTTCATCGCCGGCGTCGGTGGGGCTTGTTGGGTCCTCCTCGCCACCTTCGCCGCTTGGCTCTACGGCCGACGCCGCAGGAAGAAGGAGCTCAGCCACTTCACCGGTACTGGGGGGTGCCACCTGTGGGACTTCCTCCATACCCCCACCCCTGGCACTCATACCCCCACTGTCTGCCCACTGCCTCTCTCTTACAGCGTCCTTTGCCTACACACCCACCGGTAAGCCCCTAGGTGCCGCAGGGACACGGCGTGGCCCTTCCTCACCCTCACCCTCACCTCTTTCCACAGTTGCCTTCCCAGCTCCGGTGCGCGGCAGCCCCAGGTACCCTCTCCCAGTATCCCCCAACCTCCCCAAGACCCCCAGCACTGACCACCAGCAGGCCTTCACCCTGTCTCCTTGCAGGGCAGCTGCCAGTGGTGGCTACCCATGGCTGGCAGACACCTGGGGTGGTGGTGGCGGTGGTGGTGGTGGCAGTGGTGGCGGCGGTGGTGTTGCAGCTGCCGCTTGCTTGAGGACCACCGAAAGATACTACAATGGTGAGAGGTCATCGTGGGCGTGGGTGGCTCGGGTTGGCTTGGCGGGGACATGGTCAGCCCTGATGGCTCCAGTTGCCCTCCACAGATGCTGGCATCACCAGATACATCACCCAGATGGAGCAGTTTGGGGCGGGGGCTGGCGAGGGGCCGGTTTATAGCACCATCGAGGTGGGTGGTGAGGAGCTCCACACCTTCCCCCGGCCTTTCTCACAGCATGGCACACCCTACCCCGGGGGGGCTCCCCAGCCGATGGATGTCCTGACCCCCCAGGCACCCCGCGGCTGGACTGAGCAAGGTAGGACAGGTGGGAGGGACATACAGGTGCTGGTGGCACCGTCTCTCCCATGCAGCCCCCTGCCCTGGCATTCATAGAGCCAGCGGGCACCCAGGTGGGCAAGAAGGGCAGCAGCAGCCTGGCCTGGCTCAGCAATGGTGTGGGCAGCAGCAGCAGGGCCGGGATTGTGCCCCTGGGCTGGGCACTGCTGAGGCCAGCCCTTGAGTGCTGGGTTCAGTTGTGGGCCCTGAGTGCCAGAAGGACATTGAGGAGCTGGAGCAGGGCCAGAGAAGGGCCCCAAAGGTGGGGCAGGGTCTGGAGAAGAGGTCTGGGGAGGAGCAGCTGAGGGAGCTGGGGGTGTTGAGCCTGGAGCAGAGGAGGCTGAGAGGAGACCTCATTGCTCTCTGCAGCTCCCTGCAAGCAGCCTGCAGCCAGCTGGGGTTGGGCTCTGCTGCCAGGGAACAAGGGACAGGACAAAGGAAATGTTCCCAGATTGTCCCAGGGCAGGTTCAGGTTGGCCATGAGGAACAATTGCTTTCCCCAGAGGGTTGTCCAGGCCTGGCCCAGGCTGCTCAGGGCAGAGGTGGAGTCCCCATCCCTGGAGGTTTTTCAAAGCCCTGGAGATGTGGTGCTGAGGGCCATGGTTGGGTGGTGCCCTGGCACTGCTGGGTTCATGGTTGGACTCCATGATCTGAAAAGTCTTTTCCAACCCAAACAATTCCATGATTCTATGATTCCATAATCCTTCTGCAGGGGCCAAAGGGAAGAAGTTGGGGCAAGCAGTGAAGCCACCAGTGGTGAGCTGGACAGAGCTGCTGCCGCCACCGCCCTCGGCCAGTGAGCTCAGCCAGTGCACCCAGGAGGAGGAGGAAGAGGAGGATGAAGAAGAAGCAGCAGCCCGAGGGTAAGTGTGGCAGCCTGGGGTGCCCAAGACGTGCTGGTCCCAGCATCCACGCTGTGACCCCCACCCCACAGGCTGGGGACAGGGGAGTGGTACCCTGGTGAGGCTGCTCCCTGTGCCACCGCTGCGTCGTCTCCCTCCGCCTCCTCTGGCTGCCGCTCCACTGCCACGCTGACGCCGTCACCTCACGGCACCGAGGACATCCCCCGTGCCCGCGGCTTCGAGAGCCCCCGCCTGCCCTGGTAGGAGATGTCATGGGGGTCTGATGTCCCATCGGGGTGTAGATGTCCTACTGGGGTCTGGATGTGCCATTGCCACCCAGATGTCCCACCACGATCCGTGTGTCCCATCGTGATCCATCCATGTTGTCACCATCCAGCCCTGCTGCAGCATCTTGGTCCAGCTGTGCCACTGGGGTCCAGATGCCCCATTAGGGCCCCAGAGTCCCACTGGGGTCTGGATGTGCCATCATGATCCAGTCATGTTGTCACAACCTGACCCTACCACACCCTTGTGGTCCAGCTGTGCTGTCGGAGTCCAGATGTGCTGCTGGGGTCCTGATGTCTCACTGCAATCCGGCCACGTTGTCACCACCCATCCCCACGGTTCCATCACGCCCTGGCTGTCGCACTGAGATCTAGATGTGGGCTCCAGATGTGCCACCACAATCTGGGCATCCCATCTTGATCCATCCATGTTGCCAGCACCCAGTCTCACCAAGCCATCGTGATCCGGGTGTGCCATTGGAGTCCAGAGGTGCCACCAGGCTTTAATTGTCCCACTGGGGTCTGCCTGTCCCATCACAACCCAGCTGTGCTGTCCTGGCCCAGCCATGCCACCAGGGTGCCCTCGATGTCTGGATGTGCCACCACTGTCCAGATGGCCTCTGTGATCTGTCCTCACTGTCACCAGCCTCTGCTCCAGCCACGCTGTCATGACCCACCCACGGCCAGGGAGTGACAATCCAGCTGTGCCATCACCGTGCAGATGTTGTCACAAGCTAGCTGGGACATTGTCATCCAGCTGTGCTGTCACAACCTGGCTCTGCCATGATCCAGCAATGCCATCCAGTCCAGCTGTGTTATTGCAGTTCAGCTGCAATCCAGAGGTGCACTGGAAATCCAGATGCATTTGGATCCATCTCTCTATTACAATGCAGCTGTGCTGCTGCAGTCAGCTCTGTTGGGAAACAGCCATACAACCCAGCTATGTGGCTGCACTCCAGCTGTGCTGTGAGCCAGATGTGTGTGTGCAATCCAGCTGTGCCACTGCAGTCAGCTCTGCTGGGAAACAGCCATACAACCCAGCTATGTGGCTGCACTCCAGCTGTGCTGTGAGCCAGATGTGTGTGTGCAATCCAGCTGTGCCACTGCAGTCAGCTCTGCTGGGAAACAGCCATACAACCCAGCTATGTGGCTGCACTCCAGCTGTGCTGTGAGCCAGATGTGTGTGTGCAATCCAGCTGTGCTGTTGCAGTCCAGCTCTGCTGGGACTCAGCCATACAGCCCAGCTGTGTGGCTGCACTCCAGCTGCGTTGCTGCAGCCCAGCTGTGCTGTAAGCCAGATGTGTGGCTGCAGTCCAGCTGTGCCTCTGCAGTCCAGCTGTGCTGTGAGCCAGCTTCACAACTGTTATCCAGTCATGTGGCTGCATCCAGCTGTGCTGCTGCAATCCAGCTGGCTTCCAGCTGTACCGTCGAGATCCAACTGTGCCATCACAACTCTGCTCCACGCAGCTGTGATCCAGCTGTGGCCTTGCCATCCAGCTGTCCCACTGCTCTCCCCTAACTGCCCATCACAAACCCTGTCATGCAGCTGCCATCCAGCTGTGACTCTTCAGCCCGTCTGTACCATTCCCCTCCAGCTGTGGCACTCTGGCTTTCCCCGGCGCCGGTTCGGTGGCCACCAAACCCCGCTCCTCGCTCCCCAGCCCAGCTTCACCCCGTGCCTCTCTTTGCCAGGAGACCCCCCCCGGGCACGGCCACCCCCCCGCGAGCACCCAGCCCTCCGTCGAGTCCTGATGCCAGCGAGGGCCACCTGCCGCGATCCCGCCGCGCCCCTGGCACAGGTGAGCCCCGGCGGGGTCAGGCTTTTCTCGGGGGGGAGGGCAGCGGCCCCGGGAGTTCCTGACGCTGCCGCCACCCCTCAGGGAAAAGCCGCCGGGAGCCGCCGCGGAGCCGCCCGAAGCCCCGATGCAGCCGGTACCGCCGGGAAAAGCCGCAAGGAGGTGAGGGGGAGTCACACGGAGGGTGAGGGAGCTGGCCCGTGGTGAGTCTCAACCTTCTTCCCTCCAACCGCAGACCTGCCGCCGCCACCGGTGCCGCCGCCGGGCCAGACCCCGGTGCCGGAGCCGGAGCCGAGCGCGGCCGACTGCAAGGTGCCCCCGCAGCAGCCACCCCGAGGCGGTAAGGCCGGAGCCACTCACCGGCTGCTACCCTTTTGGGGTGTCACCTCCGGACCCCATCCTTGTCCCTTTCCCTCGCAGATGACGTCATTCCCTACGTCAAAGCCTCCTGCCTGCCCCGTGGGCAGGTGTCCGGCAGCTGCTCCACCACGGGCAGCGTCTCCTCCCGCGGCTCCACCAGCTCCCGCGGGCACGGCAGTGGTCGTAGCCGGACACCGGCGGACCGCGGCGAAGGGACCGGGCATCGCCGCCGCCCGGGGCCCCCATTTGCCTGCCCAGCGCAGGAGAAGCGATGAGGAAGAGGGGGACGTGGTGGCAGGGTCGGGGACACGGGGATGGGGACACGGAGGGGATGAGTGGGATGGTCTTTAATTTTGGAGTGGCACCACGGAAGAGCCAGCGGCCGGCGGGCAGCAGCAGGAGGGAGGGACATGAGGATGCTCAGGGTGGGACAAGGACAGTTGGGAGGGACAAGGATGCTCAGGAAGAGTGACCCTGGAGACAAGGGCGGCTGAGAGGAATGAGGACAGTGGTGCTGGAGAAGGATGATGGCTCTGGGGACAAGGGAAGTTGGGAGGGAAGAGAATGTTGAGGAGGGGTGAGGATGCTCAGAGAGGGTGAGGACTGTGGGGACTAGGGCAGCTAGGATGGAAAAGGATGATTGGGGATGCTTGGGAAGGCCAGGGACAGCCACTAAGGATAAAGACCATGGAGAGGGATGAGGATGCTCAGTAAGGATGAAGACCATGGGACAAGGACACCAGAGAGAGACAAAGACACTGGGGAGGGACAAGGATGATTGGATGGGATGAGGACCCTGGGGACAAGGAAAGTTGGGAGGGATAGGATGTTGGGGAGGAATGAGGGTGCTCAGGGAAGGATGAGGACCCTGCAGACAAGGATAATTACAAGGGACAAGGATGGTTGAGGATGTTTGGAGAGGCCAAGGACAGTCACTAGTGACAAGGATAGCAGGAAGGGATGAGAATGCTCAGGAGGGGCAAGGACCCTGTGGATGCCTGAAGAGGCCAAGAGCAGTCACAAGGGATAAGTACCCTGGGGAGTGACAGGGACACTGGGGATGGATGAGGGCACTTGGAGGGACACTTGGAACATTCATGAAGGACAAGGTGGCTTGGGAGGGATGAGCACAACAAAGGGCCAAGGATGATCAAAGGATGGGACAAGGATGCGGAAGACGGATAAGAAGAGTCAGGAAGGACGAGGACAGTTGGAGTGGTCATGAGGATGGTCAGGAGCACAGTGACCCTGGGAAGGACAAGGACACTTGGGATGGACAACAGCTCTGGGTTTGGAGCTGGCTGGGGGGATGAGGATACTGGGGAAGGTGGAGGGCACTGGGGAAGACAAGGATGGGGACAGTTGGGATGGGCAATGGTACCTGGGCTGGATGAGGACAACTGGGGAATGAGAGTGATGGAGGAGGACACCTGGGGAGGATGAGGATGTTGTGAAGGGATGAGGCCCATGGGAGGGGATGGTGACACTTGGAGAGGACAAGTGTGGGGACACTGGGGAAGGATGAGGACGTTTGGGATGGGCAGTGGTACTTGGGCTGGATGAGGGTGACTGGAGGGATGAAGATGCTTGGGAAGGAGGACATGGGAAGGATGAGGACACCTGGGAAGACAGGGACACTGGGAAGACAGCTGCCCACCTTGGTGCCACCTACCCTCTGTGGGTAGCTTTCGCTATCAGAACCCCTTTTTGGGGAACCACTCAATAAAGCTGGAATTTAGCAGAGCCAAGGGGCTCCTGGCCTGGTCGTGTCCTACACCCTGGGGACTGCCATGCTCCTGTCCCTTCTGTCCCCAGCTCACCACCTGCCCTGGACCAGGGGCTGCCACTCACTGTCCTGTGGCCACCTGGAAAGAAAAGAGGACATCTTCCAGCACCCCGCAACAGGCGACACCCCCCCCACACCCCTGGTGCCCATCACCCTGGTGTCAGGGTACTGCTCACCGTGCTGTGGGCTGCCCGTGGCTGCCTCTGTCCCAGCTCTTTGTGGGGCCCCCAGTTCTGTCCCCCAGTCCCAGGTGGGTACCCCAGGCGAGAAGATCCTCTCCAAGGGTGATGGTGGCAGCGAGGGGCCTAGCAGGGACAAGGCAGGAGACAGTGCCAATGCTGTGGCATCACAGTGGGGCCACCTCCCCTGGGGACATGGCAGTGCTTGGGTGCAGAGCGGGGTCCGGGGTCACTTTGCTCACCCCCATAGCCCCCATCGGTGTCCTCGAGGCCAAAGCAGAGGCCATCGACGGCCACGGCCAGCGCCCGGGCGAAGCTGGCATCCAGCAGGAAGGAGCCGTCGCAGGAGCTCACCAAACTGCAGCGGGCACTGACAAAGTTGTCCTCTGAGACAGACCCCCAGCCGTTCAGCAGCGACCCTTCTGGAGAGCCTCTTGTTGTTGGCTGCTCTTCCTCCTCCTGCTCTTCCTCCTCCTCCTCCTCCTCCCCCAGCTCAGAGGCTGGTGGCCCGTAGATGTAGCCATAGGTGTGCAGCGGTGAGAAGGACCTTGGAGTGGTCGGTGCTGGAGGACTGTGAGGGACACAGCAGGGGCACAGCTGGCACCAGGAGATGCTGCCACCATGGTGGTGCCCCAGAGGGTGAGGGGTACCTGGGGTAGGTGGTGTCCTGGTCCATCTCCAGGTCCTCAGCCACCTGCTGTGGTGTGAGGACTCCATCGCTGAGAGCTGGTGAGATGCGCCCGGTGACTGGGGACCTGTCCCTTGGGTGCCTGGTGGCCAGGGACACGTCCTTGGGGTGCCTGATGGCCAGGAACATATCCCTTGGGTGCCTGGTTACCAGCAATGGATCCCTGGGGTGCCTGGTGCCCAGGGACATGTTCTTGGGGTACCTGATGGCCAGGGAACTATCCTTGGGGTACCTGGTGCCCAAGAACATGTCCTGCCGGTGACCAGCAACTGGAGACATCTCTTCGGGGCGCCTGGCGACTGGGGGTGTGTCCTTGGGGTGCCTCATGGCTGGTGACATGTTCTCAGGGTACCTGCTGGGCAGGAAGGTGTCCCTTGGGTGCCTGGACAGCAGTGATGGATTCCTGGGGCACCTGTCAGCAAAGGACATGTCCTTGGGGTACCTGCTGCTCAAGGGTGTGTCCTTGCAGTGAGCAGAGACCAGAGACATCTCTGTAGGGTGCCTGGCCACTGGTGACGACTCTCTTGGGTGACTGGTGGCTGGTGACAGGTTCCTGTGGTGGCTGCAGGCTGGGGACATGTCTTTGGGGTACCTCATGCCCAAGAACTTGTCCTTGTGATGCCCAGGGACTGGGGACATCTCCTCAGGGTTCTTGGTGACTGGGCACGTGTCCCTTGGGTGTCCCATGGCTGGAGATGTGTCCTTGGCTTGCCTGGTCGCTGGTGACATATCCTCAGGGTACCTGCAGGACAGGAGCATGTCCCTTGGCTGCTTGGCCACTGGTGATGGGTCCCTGGCATGCCTGGTGGCCAGAGACTTGTCCTTGCAGTACCTGGTGGCCAAGAACTTGTCCCTGTAGTGCCCAGGGGCTGGGGACTTCTCCCTGGGGAGCCTGGTGACCGGGGATGTGTCCCTGGGGCGGCCACTGGCCGGGGACTTGTTTTCGGGGTCCCTGGGGTGGCCACTGGCTGGGGACTTGCTTTCGGGGTGCCTGTTGGCTGGTGACATGTCTCTCTGGTGCCTGGTCACTGGCGATGGGTCCTTGGGGTGCCTGCTCACCAGGGACGTGTCCTCAGGCTGCCTGGTGGCCGAGATTGTGTCCCTCTGGTGGCTGGTGACTGGTGACATGTCCCTGGGGTGCGTGGTTACTGGTGATGCATCCTTGGGGTGCCTGCTGGCCAGGGACACCACCTTGGGGTGCTCAGTGACCAGAGATGTGCCCCTGGGGTGCCTGGTGACCAGGGACACATCCCTGGGGCTCTCAGTGACCAGGGATGTGTCCCTGCGGTTCCGGGTGGCTGGGGACATGTCCCTCGGGATTACAGGGACTGGGGCTGTGTCCTTGGGGCTCCTGGCGGCCAGAGATGTGTCCTTGGGGTGCTGGGTGGCTGGAGACCTGTCCCTGGGCATCCTGGTCACTGGGGACACGTCCTTGGGGCACCTGGTGACTGGGGATGTGCCCCTGGGGCTGGCAGTGGCTGGGGACCTGCAGGTACGAGAGACGTGGTGGTTCCCGCAGCAGGAGGTATCCATCTGCATCCCCGGGGCGGGGACACCCAGGCTCACCGTGTCACCGGCGGGTGCCACGCGTGGGGCGGTCTCGGGGGCGTCACTGGCGACCTGGTGACACCGGTGACCAGCGACAGGCTGCCTCGCCGCGGTTTGGGGGAGCTGAAGAGCGGCAGCCGCCGCGAGTCCTCTCTGGCCGCCAGGGCGGTGCCGTCGTCACCGTCAGGTCCCCTCCGCGGAGCGCATCCTGCCGCCAGCTCCGCAGCCCTCCCCCACTCACCTCCTGCGCTGCCGGTGGCAGGGCCACGGCCGGGGCCGCCCGGGAGCAGGGGGCTGCTGTGCATCTGCTGCAGCTCTGCCAGGGGTGGGGGGCACGGAGCCGTTAGCCACCTCCCCGCCCTCCTCGTGTCCCCTCCGCCCCCCCATACCCACCTCGCTTGCGGATGCGCTCCCAGGGTGCCGTGCCGGGGGTGCTGGGGGAGGTGCGCACCCCGGGGTGCGCCGTGTCCCCGAGGGGTGCTGGGTGCCCCCCGCGGAGGCTGCTGCGAGTGGGAGGTGTGGGGGGGCCCAGGCTTGGCTCCAAGGACAGGGCTGGAGGGACGAGAGAGGTCAGGGCACCCATGGGTGCTGTCTGTTGTCCCTTTAATCCTCTGCTCTGTCTGTCCCCAGGTCCCTGTCAGCTGCAGAGAAGCAACACCCAGGTGGGGGTTCTATGGTGGGGGGGGCCCAGGCGTAGGGTGAGGGCAGCTGGGCCACAGCAGCTTGTGAGGGTCCTAGGTGCTGGGTGGGGATCCTGTGTCATCATGAGGGGTGTCATTGGGATGAGTGGAGGTCCCAGCCTCCATAAGGCTCACTGGAGGGGTGGGGGTCCCATGGCACTGGGTGAGGGTCCAAGCCCCAGAGCTCACTGGAGGGGTGGGGGTCCCATAGCACTGGGTGAGGGTCCAAGCCCCAGAGCTCACTGGAGGGGTGGGGGTCGCGGCCATCGCTGCCCAGCAGCCGGCTGCTGAGGCTGCTGCTGCTGCTGAGGTTCCCGGGGGCACAGGCAGGTTTCCAGGGGCCGCCGAGCCACGGTGAGTCGCCAGCCACCAGCCTGCAGGCCAAGAGGTGCCCTCAGGTTGTGCCAACCCCACCAGGCTGGGGACACCTCCCCCCCGCCGCCGTGTCCCCCCCGGCCCATAACTGCTCACCTGTGATGAGCTGCGGCATCCTGGTTGGCTCTGCGCTGGCAGAGGAGGAGGAGGAGGGCGAGCAAGGCCAACCAGAGCAGCGAGCCGGCGGCGGCGATGACCGCAGGCTGCCGCAGCACCTTGACCACTCCGCTGCTCCCAGCTGTCAGCCCTGTCAGGGTCCCACCAGAGTCACCCCTGTGCCACCGCTTCGACCCCCTCCTCCTTGCTCCCTTCCTGTCCCCTACCCAGGAGGCTGCAGGTGGCATTGCTGGGGACCCCCAGCCCCGCGCCGTTGAAGGCTGCCACCTGGACGCAGAACTCGGCCCCGGGGCTGGGGAGCTGAGCCTCCACGTGGTGAGTGCCTCCGTCCACGGTCCTGTTGGTGGGGCGCTGCCAGCCCTCACCCATTGACCAGACCTGGTGGGCACCAAGAGGATGAGTGCCCTTGGATGAATACCCTTGATGCATCCCCACTGATGGATCCCAGCAGGGTTGACCCCTTTGGATGGTGCCCCTTAGATGAATTCTCCTAATGGACCTCCATGGATGGACCCCCCCTTAGACAGATCCCTTTACATGGACCCCCTTGGATGAACATCCCTTGCACAGCCTCCTCTGGATGGGTCCCCCTAGGTGAATTCCCTTGATGGACACCCACTGATGGGTCCCAACAGGACTGACCCCTTTGCCCTCTTGGATGAAGCCCCTGGGATGGGTCCCCTAGGATGAATTCCCCTTGGATGGGCTCCCTTAGCCAAATCCCCCCTGGTGGACCTCCATTAACAGACCCTACTTGGGCAGATGCCTTGGATGACCTCTTCAGGTGGATTCCCTTGGCTGAACCCACTTGAATGGACCTCCTCGAGTTAGATCCACTTGGATGAACCCCTTCTTTACATTGACCCCTTAGATGGATCTCCTGGGATGGACCTTTGGATGACCCTCCTCCTCAAGGTCCCTCTTGGATGGCACCCCCTTGGCCAGGCATTCCCTGGATAACCATCCCTGGATAGATCCCCACCTTTGATAGGTTCCCCTCTTTCATGGATCCCCTTAGACAGACCCCTTGGATGGACCTCCCTTGGCTAGAAGCCCTGCAGCTCCACCTCCCCACCATGTCACCCCAAACCTTGTAGCCCTGGATGATGCCATTGTGGGCCTCAGGAGGAGGTGGTTCCCAGCTGATGACCACAGAGCCATTCCCTGTCTCAGCCCAGCCCACGGTGACGCGTTGGGGTGCAGCACTCGGCACTGCTGGGACAAGGGTGCTGAGAGCTCTGGGACCTCCCAGGTGGACTCCCATCCTCCACCTGGGCATCCCTGAGGCCACCCAACCTACCTTCCTCAGGGATCCAGAGGTGCCTGCTGTTGCTGTCCAAGCCTTGGGTCCCACCAGCGTAGGGTCGGACCTTGAACTCGTACTGGTGGCCCCTGCGGAGCTGGGGGATGATGGTGCTGAGCAATCTGCCAGCGTCATGTTGGACCCAGGAGGTGCTGGTGGGGAGCAGGGACCGGTACAGCACCATGAAGCTCACCAATGTTGGCACTGGAGTCAACATCTGGAGAAGATGGGATGGGTTATGAGGTGTGATGGCACCAGGTGGGACATGGGGATGGAGTCCCAGCCTCAGCCCTTTGTGCCATTCCAGCGCCGTGGTGGGGCCGTGTCAGCATCACACCCACCTGCCAGCGCAGCTGGGCGGCCGCAGTGGGCACCACGGTGATGTTGTCCAGGTGAAGCCTCACGGCCAGCAGGTCCCGCGGCGCTGCCTCCCGCCGGCCTGTGGGGCAGAGGGAGGCTAACAGCAGCACCAGGCAGGAGCGAGGTCCTGCAGCACCTGCCCATGCAGTCACTTCTGATACCCATGCATAGAGACCCTGATGCCTCCCCAGCTGGACCTGCTCAGATGGACCCCTCGGATGGTCCCCCTTGGATGGACACCCTTGATAGACTTCTCTTGGATGGGCCTCTTTTGATGGACCCCATGATAGACTTCCACTGATGCATCCCTCTTAGATGGACCCTTTGGACAGATACCTCTTGCTGGATTCCCCTTTAGTGGACCTCTCACCTTGGACAGATCCCCTTAAATGCATCCTCTTGGAGGAACCCACTTGGATGGATGCCCTTTAGAAGGACTGTCCTGAACTGATCCTCTTGGATGTGCCCCCCAGCTGAATGGACTCCCCTTAGATGGATCCCCTTACATGTTTGGAAGGGCCTCTTTGATGGATCTTCTTGGATGGATGCTTTCAGATGGACCTCCTGAGGTGGGCCCTGACTCCCCTTCAATGAACTTTTCTGGAATGGATCTCCCCAGATGACTCAGCTGGATGGACTCAGCTGGATGGACTCCTTTTTGAAGGACCCCTTTGGATGGATGTTCCTGGTTGGACTTCCCTTAGCTTCCTTCCTTGGAGGGTCCCTCTGGGGTTCCCCTTGGATGACCTTCTTGATTGGACTTCTCCTTGGATAGACTACCCTTGGATGAACCCCATGACATGAGCCCTGTCAGATGGTTCCCCTTGCATGAACTCCCAGATCAGCCAGGGTGCCCGTGGCAGTGAAGGCACCGAGGTCCCAGCACTGACCCTCCACGCGGAGGCGGGCGGTGGCAGCGGCGGTGCCCAGTTGGCTCTGGGCCGTACACACATAGGTGCCGGCGTCGGCGGGTGTCACGGCATGGAGATGCAGCGTGTTCTCCTGGTCCACCTCGTGCCTGTGGGTCACCAGCTCTCTATCAGTGCCATCTTCACCCCTGGGGATGGGCCACCTCCACCCTACCACCACCTACCTGCCCCAGGGGAGGTCCCCATGCTCCTTGTGCCACTGTACCCGCGGCATCGGATCACCTTGGGCACCACAAGGCAGCTCCACGGTGCTGCCAGCCACCGCCACTGCGTCACTCGGGCGCCGTACAATGGTTGGCTTCTCTGTGGGGCCACAACAAGAACGTGGCACCAAGGTCGGGCATGGCATCCACCACCCGCGGAGGACCCTTGGCTTACCCAGGACAGAGACGTGGGCACCACGGCTCTGCCTCTCGCCCGCCGCGTTGGCTGCCACGCAGACGTAGAGCCCAGAGTCGCTGCGTCGTGCCGGGGACACCTTCAGCTTCCCCTTGGTGACCACGTACCGGTCACCCGCCAGGTCCAAGGCCACCCCATCCTTCTTCCAGCTGACGTGGGGCTCGGGGTGACCCAAGGGGGGCACACAATCCAGCTCCAGCACTTGGCCAGTTGTGGCCACCAAATCGCCTGGCTGCAGGCGGAAGTTGTCCCGCAGTGCTGGCACAGGGAGGGGACACCATGACTGGGGGACATCAGGGGAGGGGAGGGGACGTCATGGGTCAGGAGACACCATGGAGTGTGGGGTGACACCACGGGCAGGGAGGAGACATCTTGGAAGGAGACACAGAATAGGTGAGGAGGGGACACAGTGGGTGAGGAGGGGACAGACTGGGAGAGGGAACACTACAGGTGGTGAGGGGAAGGTAATGGGCAGGGGGGGCAAGGTGGTTAGGAAGGGGATATCATGAAAAGGCAGGGTCAGTAGGAGTGGGGTGTGGAAACCATGGATAGGGAGGGGACTCCATGGTGAGGGATACAGACCAGGGGTGGGGAGGGGACATAGTTGGTGAGGAGAATAAACCATGGATGGGACAGAGACACCATAAGAGGGGAGAGGATGCCAGGGGTGTGAGGACACCGTGGACGTGGAGGGGAACATCGCGGGTGAGGGAAGACCATGGATGGAGGGGGGACACCGTGAGTGGAGAGGGGATCACATGGTATGGGTGAGGAGGGAACACCATGGGACACACACACACCCCACGGGTTGGGAGAGGACATGGGGCAGGGACAACACAGGATTTCTGGGGTGTCCTTACCGGCTGTGCTCTGGGGGGCCGTGGCTGCGCCAGGGCGTTGGCAGCCTGTGGGGCAGTGACATGGCAGTAGTGGGCACACCCAGCAGGCATGGCCTCAGCCCTGGTGGGGTTTTAGGGTGGGTGGGGGAAGTTTTGGGGTTGGGGGTTCCCCCCACAACCTCAGGGGCTGTACTCACCTCCCCGGTGTGTTGCAGTGAGGCAGAGCCCCAAGGCCAGTGCCATGGCCCAGCCGCCCGCCATGCTGGCCCTGGGAGCCTTCCGCCTGCTTCCCAGCACTGCTGCCAGCACCGGAGCCGGATCCAGCTCCGGATGGGGGGGGACAATAGCCGGACACAGGGGCCAGGAAGTGCCGGAGGGGGATGGACGGGGATGGACACACAAAGAGCTCAGGGCAGCCACAGGGGTGAGTGGCAGCAGTAGCACCCAGAGGAGGTGGGGTTGGGGACACCAGTGGTTAATGACTTTAATTAATTTGAAGAAATTAATTCCCTTCCCCCCAACAACAGGGACCAGAGCGAAGGAGCTCTCAGCTTGGGACACCATCAGCAGGGTGAGAGTGAAGGAGCTCTCAGCTGGGGACATCATCAGCAGGGCGAGAGTGAAGGAGCTCTCAGCTGGGGACACCATCAGCAGGGCGAGAGTGAAGGAGCTCTCAGCTGGGGACACCATCAGCAGGGCGAGAGTGAAGGAGCTCTCAGCTGGGGACATCATCAGCAGGGCGAGAGTGAAGGAGCTCTCAGCTGCAGATGTCATCGATGGGACCAGAGTGAAGGAGCTCTGGGGCTGGGCTGGCCTGGCCACCGCTCGCCGCTTTGCCGGGACGTCAGGCCTGTGCCTAGGGCACAGTGCAGCCAGGGCAGGGCTGCGGGGAGGAGGGTACCCTCCTGAGTAGGCTGCTCGGGCTCTGGGGTGAGCTCACAGCGCCGGGTGCCATGCTGGGGGGCTGGGTGCCCATGCACACGGGTGTGAGGCACTCAGCATGCTCTGTGCTCTCTGCACGCCGCTGCGTGCCCTGTGCCCAGCCTCGGCCGCGCGCTTTCTGCGTGCTCCCCTTCTGCATGCTCCCCTTCTGTGTGCTGCATGTGAGCTTCGTGCCCACGCTCTGCCCTCGCTGCATGCTCCACGCGTGTTCACTGCACCACCCATGAGTGCCCTATGCCAGTGCTGGACACTCTGTGTGAGTCCTCCTGCAAGCTTCCCCTGTGCTCCTTGCTGACTTTCCTCCCTGCACGCTGTGTGTGCTTTGCAGACTCTGCATGTGCTCACTCCCTGCAATCTCTGTGCACGCTCTGCACACTCCATGCACACTCTGCATGTTCTCCACGTGCATGCTCGCCATGCATTCCACGCAGCCTCAGCTGCACACTTTCTGCATGCCCATTCTGCATGCTCTGTGCACACTCTCTGCATGTTCTCCACATGCTCTCTGCATGCTCTGTGGTTGTTCTCTGTGCACTGTGGGTGCTTCCCTCTGCACGCTCTGTGCATGCTTTCTCTGCATGCTCCACACCTGCTCTCCTGCATGCTCTGGTTGATCTCTGCCTGCTCTCTCTGCCTGCATCCTGCACACCTCACACAGGTCCTTTTGCATGCTCTGTGTGTGCTTTCTCTGCACACTCCACACATGTCCTTCCACAGGCTCTGTGATTGCTCTCTCAGCCTGTCCATGCTCTCTGCCTGCTCTGTGGAGACTTCCTCCACGAACCCTTTAGCACACTCCATGCATGCTGTCTGCACACTCTACGCACACTTTCTTGCGTGCTTCATGCACACTTCTCTGCACACTCCATACACTCCCTCTTGCATGCTCTGTTTGCTCTCTGCTCAGTGCCTGCACACTCTCTCTCCTCAATTCTGTGCATTCCCTCTTGCACACTGCATGTGCACTCTCTCTGCAGTGCATGCACACTGGCTGCATGCTCCATGCTTGCCCTCTCTTGTCAGAGTGTGCATGTTCTCTCTGCACACTCTGTGCATCCTTCCTCTACACACTTTGTCTCTGCATGCTGTGTGTGCTGTCTTGCACTCTCTATGCATGCTTCTCCTCATGTTGCACACACCCCCTCTCTGCACTCCGTGCCTGCTTGCTCTGCACAGTGCACGTGCTCGCTCTCTGCACACTGCAGGCATGCTCTGCATGCTCTGTGTCCTCTCTGCATGCTCTGTGCATGCTCTGCATGCTCTGCGCCCTCTCTGCATTCTTTCTGCACACTCCATGCATGCTCTGCATGCTCTGTGCCCTCTCTCCATGCTCTGTGCCCTCTCTGCATTCTTTCTGCATGCTCCGTGCATGCTCTGCATGCTCTGTGCCCTTTCCATGCTCTGTGTTCTTTCTGCATGCTCCGTGCATGCTCTGCATGCTCTGTGCCCTCTCTGCATGCTCTGTGCCCTCTCTGCATGTTTCACGCATGCTCTGCATGCCCTGTGCAGGCCCTGGCAGGCTCTCCCCGCGCATGGCACACTCGCTCCCAGCACACTCGTGCTTTCTGCACGCTCCCCGCATGCTCGTCCCGGCGAGAAACCCATGGAAGTGGCGCCCTGGGAAGACAGGGACGGAAGAGGGGAGCACCGGGTGGGATCAATAGCAAATTAGTGACTTTACGCCGAGCCGCGCGGTGCCCGGCGGCGGGAGCGGTGCCCGGCGGCGGTGCCCAGTAGCGGGAGCGGAGCTCCGCCGGTGTCCCCGCTCGGCCCTGGCCGCCGAAGCGCGCACATGTCCCGGGCGCTCAGGCGCTGATCTCCACGGCGCTGGCCTCCTCCTGCTCCCGGATGACATGGACGCCGGCAGTCCGCAGCAGCCGCGGGGCTCCCCGCGACCGCGCCGGGGATCCTGGCGGCGACCTGTGCGGCCGCGCCGAGACGGGGGAGCGAGCCGGCGAGCGGTGGTAGCGACGAGTCGAGCGCCCGACCGGCCCCGGCGAGCGGCCGGCAGCCGGTACCGGCGTGCTGGCGTAACCCGGTTCGACCGTGCCGCGGGGTTCGGGTGGTGAATCCTCCTCCGCCTCCGGCGAGTCCTGCCCGAAGAGCGGAGAGTGTGAGGCGTGCGGGGCTTGGCGGTACGGCGTAGAGGCAAAGCTGCCGGCACGGCCCCGCCGCTCACCTTGTCCTTGAGGATGTACAGAGCCACCGGGTTCTTGCGCTCGTGCTCTCCGCTCCGCGGGATGCCCTCGGCTGCGGGAGGAGGCAAGGTGGTGGGCACCGTGCCGGGGTCCTTGGCGCTGGCCAAACTGCCATCGCCGCGGGGCCGGGGCCGGGGCTGGCACTCACTGTCGTGCTTCAGGCGCTCCTCGTCCTGCTCCGTGTACTCGGAGGCTGGTTGGGTCTCCGCTTGCCGCTTGTCCCTGGAGAAGGGAGGGGAGATAGAGTGGCACAGGGGTGGGGGCGGCAGAGGGACTGCCCATGGCCCAGCTGAGAAGGGTACAGGCATGCAGTGAGGGAGAGGTGGGACGGATGGGATGGGATGGGATGGGATGAGGTGAGGTGAGGTGAGGTGAGGTGAGATGAGATGAGTCGAGTCAGGCTGAGGTAGAATGGGATGGGATGGATCAAGGTGGGTTAAGATTGAGATGGGATGGGTCAAGGTAGGTCAAGATGAGATGGGATGAGATAAGTCAGGTCAAGATAGAGTGGATTGGGATGGTTCAAGGTGGGTCAAGATGAGATGGGATGGGTCAAGGTGGGTTGAGATGGGGTGGGTCAAGATAGGTTGAGATGGGATGGGTCAAGGTGTGTTAAGATTAGATGGAATGGGTCAAGACAGGATGGGATGGGTCAAGGTGGGTCAAGATGAGATGGGATAGGATGGGATGAATGGAACAAGGAGGGATAGGTCAAGATGATACGGGGTGGAAATAGATGAGACAAGAAAGGACAAGATGCAATGGGATGGAATCACAGAACCATACAGGTTGGAAAAGACCTTTAAGGTCATCAAGTCCAACCATAAACCTGACACTGCCAAGTCCACCACTAAGCCATAGAATTAGTAAGGTTAGATGGGTTGTGTTGTGATGTGATGTGATAGGACAAGCTGGAATAGGAAGAGATGAGATTGGACAGGATGGTACAAGATGGGACTGAGGACCACTGTCCAGCTCCCATGTCCCCCCCGGGACATACTTCTTGGAGGGTTTCCAGCAGGCACAAACAGTCACCAGGGTGACAAGGAGGAAGATGCCGCCCGTGGAGAGGATGATGTAGAGGGAGCTCCGACCTGGAGGAGAAGAATGAGGAGGGACAACCCTCCCCAGGTTTTAGCTGAGAGCATCTGCAAAGGATGACCAAGCCCTGCGGGTGTGGGAGGGGACAAGAGGTGGCTTACGGTAGACGGTGAGCTTCACGGGGATGCTGCGGCCGTGGCTGATGGGGTTCTCCACCAGGCAGCTGTAGACGTCGTCATCGGCCATGAGGACGCGCGTGATGGTGAGGATCTTCTGGTCAGGGGAGAGCAGCAGGCGCGAGTCGTTGCTCAGCGGCCGCCCGTCCTTCAGCCAGGTGTAGGTGGGCTTGGTGCCGTTCTCATGCGAGCAGTTGAGGGTGAAGAACTCGCTGAGCTCCAGCACCGTGGAGGAAGCCACCAGCACTTGTGGCTTTGAGATTGGGACTGTGGGCAAGCAGCAGAATCGTGGTGACGTTTGGTGTCGTGGCATGGACGAACCCAGCGGGTGGGAAAAGGGACATCAAAATGCCACCAGGGATGTAACTTGGCTGCACGGGGGTGGTTGAACCCCCAAACCACCTCCCATCTCGAGACACCCCTCCCAAAAAGCAGTGAGAGAAGACATCCCGTGGAGCACCCAGTCCCACCACAGGATCAGAGGATGTCAGGGGTTGGCAGGGACCCAAAGAGATCGTCAGACACCCTCTGGCTCTTACTGTCCACAGTGAGGTTGATGGTCTTCTCCCCCGTGAAGGTGTCGTCAGTGATGGACACCTCCACCTCGTAAGCGCCTTCGTCGGCCAGCTGCAGGGGGCTGATGAGCAGGGAGCCGTTCTCCAGCACCCGGATGCGGTCGCGGTAGTCGGGCCGCAGGTTGCCGATGATCTCGGTGCCGATGGACTGCACGACGGTGACAGGCTTGTCCCTCTTCAGCTGCCACTTCACCACTGGCTTGTCGGCGCTGGCGCTGGCGTAGCGCACCGAGAGCAGCGCGGCTTTGCCCGCCGTGCCCCGCACCAGCGGCGTGGGGCTGGTGATGTTCACCCCTGCCAGCAGACCTTGGGGTGGGGTGAAGGAGAGAGAGACAGGCAGTGGGGTGTGGAGCTCGGGTGGGCTGCCCTCTCCTCTGAGCCCAGAGGGAAAGCAGGCATGGGAAGTGCTAAGCACCCCCCACGTGCGTCCCTGGCAGTGGGGTGCCCAACTGCTGCACGAGCTCTCTCTGAGGGTGTCCACATCACCCTGGAGAGGGCATTGGGCATGGAGGGGATTGATGCAACTCTCTGTGGCCTTCCAGGACCTGAAGAAGGCTTCAGGAGAGCTGGGGAAGGGCAGTTCGGAAGGGCTTGTGGTGCCAGGACGAAGGGCAATGGTTTGGAACTGGAGCAGGGGAGACTGAGGTTAGACATTAGAAAGAAATTCTTTAGTGTGAGGGTGGGGAGACACTGTCACAGGCTGCCCAGGGAGGCTGTGGATGCCCCCTCCCTGGAGGTGTCCAAGACCAGGCTGGATGAGACTGGGAACAGCCTGGGCTGGTGGGAAGTGTCCCTGCCCATGGCAGGAGGGTTTGGGATCAGATGATCTTTAAGGTCCCTTCCACTCCGAGCCATTTCCTGACTCACTCTGTGCATCACCCCCAAAACTGTGCTGGCTGGTGGGAGCAATCCTGCAGCCAGGCTGATGTGACCCTCTGCAAAGATGCATGAAGCACCCTCAAAACTCCGTCAGGGTGGGAGTGCTCCTGTGTCCAGGTTGGTGCAACCAACCCTCAGGCAAGGCTTCATGAATTGCCCCCAAATTGCAGGGAGGTGGAAGTGTTGCTGGTCCTGGGTCACCCCCCAGGAGATGTCTGGGTGTGGGAGTCCTCCTGCAGCCAGGCTGATGTGACCCTCTGCAAAGATGCATGAAGCACCCCCAAAGCTGCAGCAGGGGCTGGAAGTCCTGCTGCATCCAGGTTGATGCAACCAACCCTTTTGTATCAGCCGCAAAAACTGCAGGGGGGGGCAGCAACTGCCCTGCAGCTGAGTTGATGTGAGCTTCTGCCACAATGCATCCATCACCCCTAAACGTTCCTGGGGTTGGCAGCTCTCCTGCAGCCAGGTTGATGCATTGAAAGCAAAATGCCTGCATCACCCCAAATAGCACATGGGGCCTGGCAGGGGGGGTCAATGCCACCCTTTGCAAAGATGCACCAGAGATGGGACACCTCCTGGTCCTGGGCTGATGCAGCCAACCCTCTGCAGAGATGCCTGCGTTACCCCAAAACTTGCACCAGTGGAGGAGCCCAGGTGGGTTGATGCAATGCTCTGCAAAAGTGCATGCATCGTGCCCCCAGATGTGCATGAGAGGCTCCTTCTTACTGGCTTGATGCAGCCAACCCTCTGCAGAGCTGCCTGCATCAGCCCAAAAAGCACATCAGGCCTGGGAGGGGACACACACACAGAGTGCAGCCCTTTGCATCACACACATCACCCCCAGGAGGTGCATGGAAGAGAGGAGATCTCCTGCTGGTTGATGCAACCAACCCTGTGCAAGGACACCTGCACCACCCTGAAAGCCTGCATGGGAGTGTGTGGGTGCATGTGCTGCTGCAGCCAGGTTGGTGCAACCCTCTGCAGCCATTCCTGCATCGCTCCTGGTGGTGATCTTTGAGGTCACTTCCATCCCAAGCTCTTCCATGACTTGTTCTGTGCATCACCCCCAAAACTGCACTGGGGCAGTTGAATGCAACCAACTCCTGCAGCCAGCTCAATGCAACCCTTTGCAAAGATGCATGAAACACCCCAAAAACTGGGGAGGGCATTTTTGCCCCCCCTTCCCCAACCCCAGTGGTTGCCCTAATGCAGCCACATGCCCCCCCCCCCCCCCCCCCCACGCCCAACCCCACCCGCCGTGTGGGCCCACAACCCCCCCCCGTCTTAACCCCCCCCCCCCACCCCCNTCACTGTGTTTAAGCCCCCCCCCAAATTCTTTTAAAATGGGGGGGGGAAAGATATTTGGGGGGGGGAGTACACCCCAAAATGTCATCATCTCACCTCCCCACACTGCTCGCTAGCCCCGGGGGTCCCACCCGTGCCCCTCCCCACTGGGTGCCGTCATCGGGCAGTGAACAAACCCCATATTGACGAGGGGAGGAGAGTGGGAAAAGCAGCTGGGGAGGGCACAAGAAAGGCTCCAAACAAGCCCAGCGGAGTCATGGGACCTATTGGTATGCAGCGGCCGTGCGGCTCTCCGCCCGCCTGTCCTCCCGGCAGCGCCCAGCTCAGCCCCCCAAAACAGGGCCCAGCCCCCCAAAACATGGCTCAGCCCCAAAACCGAGGTGATCCCCGTGGGGCAGGTAGCCCTGGGGCAGCTTTCAGGCCGCCTGTGCCCCTCCCAGAGTGCTGCTTTTTAACTTTCTTCGCTTTCTTTAACTCGATTGTGCTTTTTATTTTCCCCTCCCCATTCCATAATAAATTTGAGGGTCAACTAAACGGATCCAGGTTCCTTTTTTACAGCCTCTCTGGTGTGGGGATGGAGATCTCCCACCCTTCCTGCTTGGCTTTGGTTGAAAAATAAAACCAAACCAGCAACACCAAAATCCTGATTCTTCAGCTGTTTTGTAGGGGGGGTAGAAAAAGAATCCTGGTTTCTTTAGGAAAAAGCAGAGCAGAGTTTTTGGGGTGCCCCAGGTTTCATTTTGGGGGGTGAGTCGAAGCCAGCATGGTGCAAATCCCACTGGCTTCGTTTTGCATCCTCAGCTCACCCTAACGGCAACAGAAGCCTCCGCGAGGCTGCCTTTTGGGGTCAGAATGTGGAGAAAACAGTGCCAGATCCTTGCAGGTGGTTTTCCAGCATGGCTGGATCTGGGATCAGGGAGTTTTGGAGCCTGTTGGACCCCAGAAATGCAGGTGTTTGGGGGATCAATGACGAGGGGGTGCAGCAGGGTGGGACAAACAGAAGCGAACCAAGAAACGGGCTGAAAGCCAGGTTTGGGGAAAGATGAAGGATAGGTAAGGAAAGAGATTTGGGGGAGCTGAAAAATGAGCAAAAAGGGGGTTTGGGGGAACGACAGAAAGCTGGAGAGGAGGGGGATGGATCCACCTGCGAGCAGCAGCCGCTCGGCCCCACAAACCCACTGCTTGTACCTGGATTTATCCCCAGTTTCCTCCCCTTTTCCCCTCTCGCAAGCAGAGGAGGATGCTCAACGGCGCAGCAACCCCCGTCCCAAACCCTCCCTTCACNCCTCTATCCGGACCCCCCGCCCCGAAACCTCAGGAGAAAGCGGGAGAACCCCCCCGGAAAAGGGGGAACCGGTGGCAAGGGGAAGCCAGGGGAGGCCGAGCACATCTCCCTACCTGCGTGCAGCGCCAGCAGCCAGGTCAGCGGCAGCAGGCGGCGGGGAGCGGAGCGGCCCCGCGGGGCCAGCAGCGCTCCCCACATTTCGGGCAGGCTCGCCCCCCGAATCCCTCCGCTTCCCTACTCCGGGCACGTCCCTCGGCGCTCCCGGCTTGGCCTTCCGCCCGGCCCATTGAGTTTATTCCCTCTTTTTTTTGTCCTCTCTCAATAGAACTCTGTGTCCCGGCGGCTTTCGCCTTCCCAGCGGTCTCGAGCTGACATTTATTTGGGGCAAAAACACTCAAATTTGCTGTTTCCCTCCCCTCTTTGCAATCACCTTTGCCACGTTTTCCCCACCCTGGGGTGATGCTAGAGGTCGGGGGCACCACCCCGCCGAGCCTGGTTGAGGTTTCCCACCCTCTCCGTGCAGAGTCCCGCGGGATTTAGGGCTCTGAGCATCACATGCCGTCGAGGGTATTTTGCGGAGGGGGTATTTGGGAAGCTGAACCCCCTCCCCACCCCCCCAGATGGAGCTTTCCCCCGTTTTTTGTTTGCTTCCCAGGCTTTAGAGAGAAGCTGCGATCGCATCCAGGCTTCATTCCAGCTCCGGTGCCAATTAGCGCCGGTTCCCCGGGCACCGCTGAATAGGGCAGCAGGGTGCGGGGCAGGATGCCCGGAGCGGCTTCCAACCCACGTCTGTGCCCCTCCAAACTCATCGCCCCAGGGAGCTACCCCCAACCCCCACCCCGGGAGGCTCCAAAGCCCCATAAAAGGGGATTGAGGACACCAAATATCTGGCCCCATCGGGGTGGAGGTAGTTTGAGGGTGGGTTTTGGGGAGAGGTGTTATGGGGGGGTGCTACTGAAAGGTGTTTCGGGGGCACGTTTTGGGAGAATGTTGTAGGGAGATGGCATGGGGAGAGGGGATTGAGGGTGCTATAGACAGGAGTTTGGGGGTGTTAGAGGGTGATGCTATAGGAGTTGAGGATGATGCTATAGGGGAGGTGTTATGGGAGGGATGGTGCAGGGAGGTGTTAAACGAGATACTTTAGGGGGGCAGGGATGTTTTGGGGGACGCTATAGGGGTGTGTGGGGCCAGGGCTGTCTGGGCATGATTCAGGGGTGTTCAGAGGGCGTTTTGGGGGTACTCAGGAGAATGTTCTGGGGGTGCTCAGGGAGGTGATTCAGGGGTGCTTGGGGAGGAGATTCAGGAGTGCTCAGGGAGGTGATTCAGGGGTGCTCGGGGAGGTGATTCAGGCATGCTTGGGGAGGTGATTCAGGGATGCTCGGGGAGGTGATTCAGGGGTGCTCGGGGAGGTGATTCAGGCATGCTTGGGGAGGTGATTCAGGGATGCTCGGGGAGGTGATTCAGGGGTGCTCAGGCAGGTGACTCAGGGGTGCTCGGGGAAGTGATTCAGGGGTGCTCGGGGGCTGTACTGGGGCTGTTTCAGTGGGGACACCAGGAAGTCACACATCCCCCTCCGCGCCCTTTATGTGCCCAGAGCAGGACTCGAACCTGTATCTTCAGAACCATTCCTGGGCTGCAGCAAGAGCAGTGTGGGCAGCAGGGCGAGGGAGAGGATTCTCCCCCTTCACTCTGCTCTCGTCAGACCCCATCTGGAGTCCTGTGTACAGTTC
>WBNM01026609.1:31127-62587 GCA_013399055.1 Ramphastos sulfuratus
TTCAGGGGTTTGGTGGTGCCCAGGGGTGAGGGGGAGGGGCGCGGGGGGAGATGGAAGGCGCCGGGGAGATGGAAGGCGCCGGGGAGATGAAGGCGCAGGAGGCCCTTTGGCAGGCACAAAGGGGTGAGGAGCTGGAGGGTCCTGGGGGTGCGAGGTAGGCGAGGGGGCTGTGAGTGTGACCAGAGGNGATGCTCACCTCTGCCCCATCCCTAGAGCCCGCCCCGCCATGGTGCAGAGGATGCTGCCCCCTTCAAAGGGGCCCGGGGAGCACCCCGGGGGCCGCCGGGCAAGACCCCCGCGGCAGAGCTGTCAGGTGCTGGCCGAGAGGAACCTGAGCGTGGTCCCAGTGGGTGTCTGGGTGGAGAGTGGCCGGGGGAAGCTGGAGGAGAGCCTGGCCTGTGTGAGTGCTGCTGCGGGGGTCCTGCCTATCTGCTGGGCTTGTGGGTCACACCAGGGATGGCCTCAGCCCCCCAGGCTGTGCCAGTGAACCCCACAGGAGCTGAGGACAAGCCAGGAGCACTGCTCCTAGAAAGAATAATTCCTCTGTCCAGGTTTCACCTTCCCAGCGCAAACCACTGCAAACAGAGCTGAGTTTGCACACCTCAGCTGCTGCCGAGTGTCAGGAAGGAACTGGTGGATTTCCACACAGCATCTGCCAGCAGGGCAGTGAGGGTGCAGGTGGTAGGGATGGCAGCTTTGGTACAACTTGTGGGGCCATGCACCTAAAAATTCTGCCAGTCCTGGGCTGATCCCCAGCAGCAGAGGCAGGGAGGGGATTCTGCCCCTCTGCTGTGCCTGCTGAGACCCGACCCCCCCCCCCCCCGCAGTGCTGGGGCAGCTCTGGAGCCCTCAGCACAGCACAGACAGGGACCTGCTGCAGCAGGGCCAGAGGAGGCCACAGCAGTGCTGGCAGGGCTGGCAGGGCTCTGCTGGGAGGCCAGGCTAGCAGAGTTGGGCTTGGGCAGCCTGCAGCAGAGAAGGCTCCAAGGACACATTCATAAAATTATAGAATCCTTTGGTTGGAGAAGATCACTTCCAGATCACTGAGACCAACCCTTCTCTGACTCTGCCAAGGCTGGGACTAAACCAGGTCCCTCAGCACCACATCTCTGCCTCTTTTAAACACCTCCAGGGTGGGCATTCCACCACCTCCCTGGGCAGCCTGGGCCAGGCCTTGACAACCCCTTCAGTGAAGAAAATTGTTCCTCATGGCCCACCTGGACCTCTCCTGGGGCAACCTGAGGCCATTTCCTCTCATCCTATCTCTTCTTCCTTGGCAGCAGAGCCCAATCCCCAGGTGGCTTCAGGCTCCTTGCAGGGAGCTGTAGAGAGCAGTGAGGTCTCCCCTCAGCTTCTGTCATGCTTTAATTTGCTTTGCTATGCCAGTGGCTCAACATCTGAGTGCCTCCTGCATCAGAATTGCTGATGATGAGCTCAAGGGGAGCATGCCAAGCTCTGGCTGCTGCTGCTCCATGTGGCTCTGGCTCAATTTCATCCTTACCCAGGCAGGTTTCTCCCCATCTTCATGCTCTGCTTGCTTGTGGTGCCCCTGAGAACCCAACCCCCTCTGGTTATTTTTAGGTCACTGCTTTCAGTCTTTTACCTCAGATGGTAAAAATGTGTCTGGAGCCAGAGCCCTGCCAGTGCCCTGCTCTGCAGGCTGCCCCCTGACAGGCAGCCAGCCTGGAGTCATGGAATTGTTTGGTTGGAAAAGACCTGGAAGATCATCAAATGCATCCATCATTAACTCTGCCAAGGCTGGGGCTGAACCAGGTCCCTCAGCAGCACATCCCCAGGGACAGAGACTCCTCCACTGCCCTGGGCAGCCTGGGACAGGCCTTGGCAACACTCTGGGGGAAAGAATTGTTCCTCATGGCCAACCTGAACCTGCCCTGGGGCAACCTGAGGCCATTGCCTCTCCTCCTGTCCCTTGTTCCCTGGCAGCAGAGCCCAACCCCAGCTGGCTGCAGGCTGCTTGCAGGGAGCTGCAGAGAGCAATGAGGTCTCCTCTCAGCCTCCTCTGCTCCAGGCTCAACACCCCCAGCTCCCTCAGCTGCTCCTCCCCAGACCTCCAGACTCTGCCCCACCTTTGGGGCCCTTCTCTGGCCCTGCTCCAGCTCCTCAATGTCCTTCTGGCACTCAGGGCCCACAACTGAACCCAGCACTCAAGGGCTGGCCTCAGCAGTGCCCAGCCCAGGGGCACAATCCCTGCCCTGCTGCTGCTGCCCACAGCATTGCTGAGCCAGGCCAGGCTGCTGCTGCCCTTCTTGCCCACCTGGGCACCNCACAGGGCTGTGCTCCAGGCCCCTCCCCAGCCTTGCTGCCCTTCTCTGGGCACCTTCCAGCACCTCAACATCTCTCTTGAATGGAGGGGCCCAGAACTGGACACAGCACTCAAGGTGTGGCCTGAGCAGTGCTGAGCACAGGGGCACAAGAACCTCCCTGCTCCTGCTGGCCACACTGCTCCTGAGCCAGCCCAGGATGTCTTTGGCCTTCTTGCCCACCTGAGCACACTGCTGGCTCCTGTTCAGCTGCCATCCAGCACCCCCAGGTCCCTCTCTGCCTGGCTGCTCTTCAGCCACTCTGTCCCCAGCCTGCTCTGCATGGGGTTGTTGTGGCCAAAGTGCAGCCCCCAACACATCCATGCAGCCTGCCCAAGTCCCTCTGCAGATCACACTCATCCCTCCCAACGTCCTGCTCTGGCTGCTGCTTGTCTGGCTCTTAGATGCAGGAGCAGGAAGGGAAGATGGAACAAAAGCTAAACCCCTGTGAAATCTGCTTCCATCCCTGCAGGCTTCAGCCTCCCGCCTGGAGGAGGAGCTGCAGGAGCAGCAGCGGCAGAAGGCAGCCAGGCTGAGACGCTTCCAGGCCGAGGTTAAGCAGAGGGTGAAGCAGCAGCTCCAACTGAGGAGGAAGCAGCAGCTGCAGGAGTCCTGTGGAGCAGTAAGTCCCTGCTGTGTCAGGAGCCCTGCAGGAGGAATTCCTCCCAACCCAGCTTAACTGAGGGGAAAAGCTCCCTGTGAGAAGCAGAACCGAGGAAGCTGCTGGCCACAGCAGAGCCCTGGGACGGGTGTGTCCCCTCAGCGGCACACCCTGGCTCACTGTGCTGCCAAAGGTGCTCCCAGCACTTGGCCTCCTTGTGGAGAGGTCGCTGGGCAGCAGCAGAGCAGAGTCCTGCTGCCCTCTGGAGAGCTGTGTGGAGGCTAAGAGCAGCAGAGGCCAGAGCTGAGTGGTGTGGCTGTCCCCAGGGGAAAGCAAAGCAGAGCTGCTCCTGCCTGCTGTCACCCCCAGGACAGTCACCAGCCAGATTGTCTCCACATTCCCCTTTCTCCCATTGCCTCCTTTTCCTTCATCCTGTGAATGGATCAAACAGCAGCTGGGGAGGCTTGGCAGGAGGGGTGGAGCCAGGAGGGAACCTGCTGAAGCATCAGTAGTTGTGGGGTGTTTGGGCTGGTTCCAGTGCTTGGAAGAGGGGGAAGTGAGGATGTCCCCACAGAGCTCTTGACAGCATCACTCCCTGGATGCCATCAGCCTCTCTGTGCCCCTCTTAGCCCAAGGAATTGCCCCAAGCTGAGCCAGAGCAGCACTGGGTGATGGTTAGGGAGCAGCTCTGAGGAGAAGGAGCTGGCACTGCTGGGGGGCACAAGGTGCCCATGAGCCAGCAGTGTGGGCTGGGGGCCAAGAAGGCCAAAGGTGTCGTGGGGGGCATGAAGCAGAGTGTGGGCAGCAGCAGGGCAAGGGAGGTTCTGCTGCCCCTCTGCTGTGCCCTGCTGAGGCCACCTGTGCAGTGCTGGCTCCAGCTGTGTGCTGCCCAGGGGCAGAGGCAGGGAAGGGCTGGAGAGAGTGCAGTGGGGGCTGGGAAGCTGCTGAGGGGCCTGGAGCAGCTGTGTGAGGAGCAAAGGCTGAGAGGCCTGGGGCTGAGAGCCTGCAGTAGAGCAGCCCCAGAGGGCATCTGCTGAGTGCTGAGCAAGAGCTAAAGGAGCTGTGGGGGGCAAGAGCCTGGGGCCAGACTCTGGGCAGTGGTACCAAGGGGCAAGGGGCAGCAAGTGGTTGGCAGGAGGCTGCCTGTGAAGAGGAGGAGAAAGTTGTTTGGTGTGAGGGTGCTGGAGGCCTGGAGCAGGCTGCCCAGAGAGGTTGTGGAGTCTGCTTGTGTGGAGAGCTTCCAACCCCCCTGGGCACTGTGCTGCTGGGCAAGCTGCTGGGGGTGGGTGATCCCCAGAGTCCCTCCCAGCCCCCATGCTGGGTTCTGTCACTCAGGGCTTTCCCCTGTCTGGCAGGCAGAGAGGCAGAGCAGTGTGGCCATGCAGCGCTCGGGCTCGGCACTGCGCCTGACTGCCAAGAAGGACTCCTGCCTGTTCCAGAGCCATCCTGCACCTCTCATCCGTGCTCCTGCTGCCCACACCAGACTGGCACAGCATCAGGGGAGGGTGCAGAGTGAGCCTTTCCAGCAGCAAGCTGCTGAGGTGAGTGGTGTTCATCCCTGCTTCATCACAGCCATGGTTTGGAGTGCAGGACAGACAATGTTTGTATTCTACCACACATCCCTAAGGGATTTTTCAATGCTGAATGAAACAAACCAGGATGTGGCCCTGAGTGGCCCACACTGGGATCAGTGCTGGTTACTACATTCATTAACATGGAGAGTGAGATTGAGTGACCCTCAGTAAGTTTGCAGGTGACACCAAGATGTGTAGATGGTTGATGTACCTGAGGGACAGGATCCATCCATCCACATGGAGAAGTGGAGCTGTGTGAACCTCCTGAGGGTCAACAAGGCCAAGGGCCAGGTCCTGCAGCTAGGTCAGGACACGCTCCAGTGCCAGCCCAGGCTGGGNGCAGGGTCCCTTGCCCACCAAACCAGCCGGAGGCTCTGCCATTCCCTGTGTCCTGCCCAGTCCATCAGACCCTCGAAAGGAGCAGGAAATCTTTCTGGAGGATGCTGTGCTTGAGCTTGCCCCGCGGCTGCAGTTAACAGGGACTGCTCAGCAGCCAGGGCGTTGTCGTGCCAGGGAGCCGCCGCTAGGGGGCGGCAGGGAGGCGCCGCTCACGCCCAGCAGAGCAGGGGGCGCAGGACCCCCCCCACCCCCCGCACCCCGCTTTGGGACCGCCTGAAGCTGCTCCCAGGGCTGCCTCTCGCCTGCCTTTGGCCTTCTCCCGAGGGGCCACCTGGAGCTGGAGCTGTCGCAGCTGAAGGCTCGCTGGGGTCGGAGCATCCTGTGGGGCTGGGCACTGGGCAGGACAGTCAGGATGTGGGTCCTGTGGCAGCTCAGCACAGTGATTTGGGAGCTGATGAGCTGCAGCCAAACCCTTCACCCTGCCCGCAGTGGGATTTCAGTGCCTTGGGGCATCTTGGAAAAGACATCTGGGGTGCAGGTGACTTTGCAGTGCTGGGTGTTGTCACAGTCCTGAGAGGAAGCCACTTGTGGGAGCAGCCTGCCTTAGGAGATGGCATCTGTGCAGTTCACCCTCTCTGCACAGCCCTCAGGAGAGCTGTCAGTGACCTCCTGCCTTGGCTTTGCTCTCCCTCTCACGGCAGCTCAGCAGAAGCACGAAGCAAGCCTGGCTCAGGCTGGGCTCCTGCAGAGCCATCCCCCCAGGGCTGGGTCCCCCTGAGCTGCACAGTGGTGTCTGGAGGCAAGAGGTGAGCTGGGGGGGGGGAGCTAGGGGCAGGATGAGAGGAGTGACCTTGGGCAGTGTTGAAGGTCTGGCTGCAGTTAGCAAATTGAAAGAGAAACAAACTTGAACTGTCATGACCCACATTAGAAGGGCAAGGCCAAAGGACAAGAGGAGATGGCCTCAAGCTGCCCCAGGGAAGGTTTAGGTTGGACATGAGGAACAATTTCTTCCCAGGCCTCGAGGCAGTGGTGGAGTCCCCATCCCTGCAGGGGTTTGGAAGCCCTGCAGATGTGGTGCTGAGGGCCATGGTTTAGCAGCACACTTGGCAGAGGTAGGTGAAGATCATTGAGTGCAACTGTCAAGGTCTTTTCCAACCAGCTGATTCCATGACTCTAGGAGGGAGCCTGGCAGTGTGTCAGGAAGCTGAGTGGTGACCTGGCAGTGCTGGGTTGATGGTTGGACTCAATGATCTCTGAGGTCTTTCCCCACCTTAACTGCTTTGGTGGCCCAAGGGCTCTGCCCCTCTGTTGCTGCTGCCTTTTGGAGCAGGCAGCAGGATGAAGTGGTGCAAACTGCTCTGCTTTCAGAGGTGGATCAGGAGGCAAGGATGGACTGAAGGGGGTTGGACTTCAAGGCTGAGGTTGCCAGCTGGGAGGAACAGAGTGCCAGCCCTCCCCTTAGGTGTCTTTATTCCTTCAGCCAACCTCTGCAGCTCTTTCCCTTCCAGCAGCCTCTTGTTTTGTGTGGGTGGCAGAGATCTGGAGGCTTTCCCTCCCCTGAGGCTGGCTTCTGGTGAGAGCTGTTGGCACTTTTCTCTTTCCCTTGAAGGAGCCACCTGAGGAGGTCAGCCCCAGTGCCTCCTTTTGTGCAGCTGCATTTCATGTTGTTTTTGTCACCCTGGTTCTCAGTACCAGCTTTGTGTGGCAGCTCCCTCCTGCTTGCTTTGCCAACACCTTCCTTCAGCTGATGTGCTTTGGCCATGCAGGAGGACACCAGCAGCAGCCCAGCCTGGGGCTTTGTCTAACTTCCCTCTCCCAGAGCCAGCTTCCTGCCTGGCTTGCAGTTCTTCATTCCCATCTCTTCCTTGGGTTCATCAAAGGTGAAGCAGCTCTTGGCTGGCTGTTATCTGCCACATACCTTCCACAGAGGGGCTGGTCCTGCTCCTCCTCTGTCTGCTCCTTCAGTTATGCTGAAGGAAGTCAGCTCAGCATGCAGGACATGCAGAAAGGCTGCAGCTAGAGCCTACCCCCCTCGGTGTCTCTCCCCACTGCTCCACTACCTTCTGTGGGAGTCCTCAGTGCCAGGTGGAGTGGTTCACTCCGTGGTTGTTAGCAGCACAAAGGCCTGGGCATGACTGCTGCAGCCACTGCCCCTGTGAGCCAGGGGCCTGCAGCAGACAGGGATGTGTGGGAGCAGTGAGAAACGAGGCTGGGAGGGAGCTGGGAGGGATCAGGACCATCCTTTGCAGCAGCTCTTTGTGGGATGCTCCGGGAGGAATATCCTGCTGGGTTGCACTGCTCCAGCCTCTTCTCAAATGCTGCCACAGCCTGCTGGGGTGGGGGGAGGCAGTCAAGAGCCTTTCTTCATCCATCACCCAGGTTGGCAGTGGAGCTGGCAAGCAGAGCCCACCTCACCCTCACTCTGGTTTGTGTGGTGAGCTCCCCAGCCTGCCCCTGGGCTGGTTTTTAGAGCCTCCCATGTGCCAGCTGTTTGCCTGCCCAGGCTGGCACCAGGCCCTGTTGAGCCAAGTGTCTTCTGCTGCACGGGGCCTGAGGCCTCTCTCTTCCCTGGCAGGAGGCATCCAGCCCAGCCAAACAGGACTTGCTCTTGGCAGATTTCTGCTGCCTGCTGCTTATCTCCTTTTCTGGCAGCTGAGGGCCACTCTGCAATGTGCTTTCCTCTTGGTTTGCCCCAAGTCAGGCACTTAACCAGCTCCTGAGGCTGAACTCCCAGGATCTCCTTGTCCCCTCTTTTGGAGCCTTTCCTGGCACCCCACAGGCTCCTGGAGGTGGCTGTTAGCAGCTCCAGCTCCTGGCAGGAGTCCAAGGCAGATCCTGCCTGCTTAAAGCCCTCAGCTCCTGGCAGGAATCCTCCTTCTGCTTCCCAAGGTCCTGCTCCTGTTGGCTCAGAGCATCCTGAGCATCGATGCCCAGAAGCACAGAGGCCTGTTCTTGGTGCCTGCTGCCTCTGGTGCTACAGCCTGACTGATCACCTCAATCTCTGCTTTGCTTGCAGCCTTGACCCCTCTGGCACTCCTGTGCTGGCTTTGTCCTGTCCCTTGTGCTCCTGTGGTCTCCTGCAGGGTTCCTTTGATAATCTGACCCCTGCTGCCTGGGGGTGGTGGGCACAAGGAGAGCTTGGGGCCTAGCCAGGGCTGCCCCGAGTTGGTTCCCTTCCTACTCTGGCAGTTTGCATCCACTCAGTTAAGGGAACTGCTTCCTCAAGCCTCTTTTCTGCATTTTTCCTCTTTTTTGCCTCCTTCCCTCCACAGCTGCATTCCCTGGGAGCAGTGATCCATGTTCACTGCTCCTCATTCCCAGACGTTTCTTTCCAGGTCAAAAACTACCAAAGAGTTCCTCTCCTGCTTTCCCAAGCAGATTCTGAGATGGTATCACATGGAAATGAGTTGATAGGAGCTAAAAGTGAGCCAGGGGGTGCCCAGGTGGGCAAGAAGGGCAGCAGCAGCCTGGCCTGGCTCAGCAATGCTGTGGGCAGCAGCAGCAGGGCAGGGATTGTGCCCCTGGGCTGGGCACTGCTGAGGCCAGCCCTTGAGTGCTGGGTTCAGTTGTGGGCCCTGAGTGCCAGAAGGACATTGAGGAGCTGGAGCAGGGCCAGAGAAGAGCCCCAAAGGTGGGGCAGGGTCTGGAGCAGAGGTCTGGGGAGGAGCAGCTGAGGGAACTGGGGGTGTTGAGCCTGGAGCAGAGGAGGCTGAGAGGAGACCTCATTGCTCTCTGCAGCTCCCTGCAAGCAGGCTGCAGCCAGCTGGGGCTGGTCTGTTCTCACAGGTAGCAAGTGGCAGTAGGAGAGGAGATGGCCTCAGGTTACCCCAGGGGAGGTTTGGGTTGGACATGAAGAACATTTTCTTCCTCTTGGAGGGTTCAGGCTGCCCAGGGCAGTGGTGGAGTCCCCATCCCTGCAGGGGTTTCCTAGCCCTGCAGGTGTGGTGCTGAGGGCCATGGCTTGGTGGTGCCCTGGCACTGCTGGCTGTTGGTCTCCATGGTCTCCAAGGCCTTTTCCAACCAAAGGATCCTGTGGCTCCATCACCTGCCTGCTGTGCCAGCTGATCCTCCTGGCCCAGGCCTCAGCTGCTTTTGGCAGACTGCTGCATGGTCCCAGCAAGCAGCACCCAAATTCTTTTCCCCAGTGCTGCTGGGTTCTGTTCTGCAGCTTCTTTTCCTTTTCCCTCCAGGGCATCAGAACAACCCTGGAGAGCAGCAGCAGCTTCCCTCTGTGCCCTGGGGCACCACAGCAGCTCTCCTGGGCTGGGTTTCTGCCACAGCAGGGTGGATGGAATCATTCCAGTGCCTCTCAAACAAGTCCATGTTCAGGCCAGCTCAGCTACTCTCCATCCTTCCACCCCCTCGAGGGATTCCTGGCCTGGCTCTGTCCTCCTGCTAATCCATCCTCTGCCAGCAGTGCTTCCTTTCCCTTCCCAGCCTGCTCAGGGGACAGCAAGGCAGGGGAGGAAAAAAAATCCTGGCTCTGGGCTTGCTTTTGGCACTTGGAGCTCCCAGTTTGCAGCAAACAATCTGCTGCCTCTCACAACATTGCTCACTGCCTCCGGGGAGCCTGCCAGGATCCCACCCCCCAGCTCCTCCTCCCTGCAAAACAGCTCCTTCAGAGGTCTTCTCCTCTTCCCTTCACCTCCTTCCACCAACTCTGTCCACAGCCAGAGTGTGGTCAGCAGTTCCCTGCTGAATCTGTTCTGGTTCCTGTGCCACATGCAGCAGCACAGCTGAGGGGGGACCTGCTGGGAAGCAGCTCCAAGGAGAAGGAGCTGGCACTGCTGGGGGGCACAAGGTGCCAGGAGGCAGCAGTGTGGGCTGGGGGCCAAGAAGGCCAAAGGTGTCGTGGGGGGCATGAAGCAGAGTGTGGGCAGCAGCAGGGCAAGGGAGGTTCTGCTGCCCCTCTGCTGTGCCCTGCTGAGGCCACCTGTGCAGTGCTGGCTCCAGCTGTGTGCTGCCCAGGGGCAGAGGCAGGGAAGGGCTGGAGAGAGTGCAGTGGGGGCTGGGAAGCTGCTGAGGGGCCTGGAGCAGCTGTGTGAGGAGCAAAGGCTGAGAGGCCTGGGGCTGAGAGCCTGCAGAAGAGCAGCCCCAGAGGGCATCTGCTGAGTGCTGAGCAAGAGCTAAAGGAGCTGTGGGGGGCAAGAGCCTGGGGCCAGACTCTGGGCAGTGGTGCCCAGGGGCAGGCCAAGGGGCAAGGGGCATCAAGTGGGCAGCAGGAGGCTGCCTGTGAAGAGGAGGAGAAAGTTGTTTGGTGTGAGGGTGCTGGAGGCCTGGAGCAGGCTGCCCAGAGAGGTTGTGGAGTCTCCTGTGGTGTCATTCAAAACCCACCCTGATGCCCTCCTGTGCAAGCTGCTGTGGTGTCCCTGCTCTGCAGGGGGGTGGACCTCTCCAGAGATCACTTCTGTCACTCTGTGGTGCTGCTCCAGCAGGCACTTTGCTGCTCAGCAGATCTCAGCTGGCTCAATGGAGCAAGCAGCCTGGGGCCCAGGCAGCCTGGATGTGCCCTTGGCAGCAGAGCAGTCCTGTTTGCATCCCACATTCCCACCCTTCCCCTCCAGACACCAGAGTCCTGTGAGAACCCTGCAGAGGATGAGGGTGAGGAGCTGCAGCTGCCAGGCCACCACCATCCCCCAGCTGAGCTGCAGGAGCAGGGCACAGCCCTGCCTGGGGCCATGCCAGATGATGACTTCTACATCAAAATCGAGTTTAAAAAGGTGAGTTTGGGCCAGGGCTGGGCCAGCTGCTCCCCAGAGGATCAGCAGGTTGGGGTTGTTGTAGCAGCCATGGAGGTGCAGGGCAGCTGCTCCCTCAGCATTGGGCTCTCTGCTGTGGTCAGAAGAGGCTGGAGGGCAGCAGCCCAGAGAAGAGATTGGCAGCTCCTCTGCTGCTCTCACCTGGCAGCTGGGGCTGCAGGGGGGGTTGAGCTGTGCCTGCCTTGTGACTCCAGCTGGCTGGAAAGTGAGACCCAGCCTGGGCAGCTCCACAGCCTGCACCCACAGCCCTGCGTGGAGCAAGGGGCAAGAGCTGTGGGTAGAGCTTCCAGGGAGGGGATTGATCCCTGGGCTGGGCACTGCTGAGGCCAGCCCTTGAGGGCTGGGTTCAGTTGTGGGCCCTGAGTGCCAGAAGGACATTGAGGAGCTGGAGCAGGGCCAGAGAAGGGCCCCAAAGGTGGGGCAGGGTCTGGAGCAGAGGCCTGGGGAGGAGCAGCTGAGGGAGCTGGGGGGGTTGAGCGTGGAGCAGAGGAGGCTGAGAGGAGACCTCATTGCTCTCTGCAGCTCCCTGCAAGCAGCCTGCAGCCAGCTGGGGCTGGTCTGTTCTCACAGGCAGCAAGTGGCAGGAGGAGAGGCAATGGCCTCAGGTTGCTCCAGGGGAGGTTCAGGTTGGACATGAGAAGAAACTTCACTGAAAGGGTTGTCCAGGCCTGGCCCAGGCTGCCCAGGGCAGAGGTGGAGTCCCCACCCCTGGAGAGGTTTCCTGGCCCTGGAGATGTGTTGCTGAGGGGCAACCTTCCTGGAGTTAGGAGTGGTAGGACAGGATGGTCTGAAAGGGCTTCTCCAGCCCTAAAGGTTGTTTGATTGCTTGATCAAATCAGCTGCAAACCTCCCAGGAAAGAGCAAACAAAGCTCTGCAGCCACTGCCTGCCACAGCTGCCAGGGCCTCAACCTCCCTCGGGGCAGGGGAATGCCAGTGCCAGGGGGCACCCAGCTGGTGGGTTTGTGGATCCCAACTCCTGTGGGCACTCAGCTGGTGGGTTTGTGGATCCCAGTGCCTGTGGGCACTCAGCTGGTGGGTTTGTGGATCCCAACTCCTGTGGGCACTCAGCTGGTGGGTTTGTGGATCCCAGTGCCTGTGGGCACTCAGCTGGTGGGTTCGTGGGTCCCTGTTTTGTTTTCAGGCTGCCCCAGGGTGTGGCCATGTCCCTGATTGCCGCAGTTAGCAAACACTTGTCCGGTGCCGCAGCCTCTGCCCAGCCCCAGCTGAGCACAGCAGCAAACCTGCTCTGCAGCCGTGAGCAGGGGGAGGGAGAGGTCTGCCCTCAGGTTTTGGCTGCAGAGCTGCCCGGATGCTCTCGGGATCTGCGTTGTTATTTGTGTTATTGTTGGGTCTTCTCCTGCTTCAGGACCTTCCTGGTGGGAGCTGCGGGGAGGGGAGGTGGAAATGCACCTTCAGACCAGCCCTGAAGCCTCCTCCAAGGGTGTCTGTAGAAGTGGCTTGGCAAAGCTTCGGTGCTGAGGCTGATGAGTGGAGATGTCACTTGTGTCTGTGCTGTCTCCTGCCCCCATAAAGGCCAAGGACTGTGGAGCAGGTAGAGGAGCACAGGGATCATGTGCAGAGGACTCTGCTCCAGCAAGGAGTCAGCATGGAGGTGCTGATGCCACTCTCTTACATTCTCTTCCAGTCCTGTGATGGCTCAGTGCAGGACTCCAGCTCAGCTCAACCTCCCCAGAGGCCCCACACCCATCACCACACTCCTGCTGTGCTCTGGGCTGGTGTGAACCAAGAGGAAACCAAGAAGCAGGTTTGTCCACTGGAGCAAGTCCTCACTTCCATCTGCACTGCAGGGGGGATGCTGCTGGCTCAGCCAAGCCTCACTGGTGGCTTCCATGTGCAAAGCAGCTGTTAAGGGATGTGTTTGGAGGTGCCTCAGGTCCTTGGAAGCTCCATGGTGACCTGAGTGCAACCATTCTGTGTTCCTTCCTCAAACCCTGGGGTCTGGATGAGGGCTGGAGGAGAAGGAGGCTCCCTTCTGCCTGGCAAAACCAAGGCCCTGATCTCTGCAGTGCAGGCAGAGAGGGAGCTGCCAGAAATGCTTCCAGACAGAAGAACAAAACCACTGCACCTGAGGCTGGGAAGGTAAAGGTTCCACCATGGCAGCACCTCCCAGGCTTCAGGGTGGTGCCTTTCAGGCCTGCTGCTGAGTGCCTGATTGCTGAGGCTCAGGCTGATCCAGGAGGATGTTCCTCTTGGATGCCTAAAGGAAGTGACTTTCCTTTCCCTGCCTCCCCTTTTCCTGGTCAGCCTTCCTGCAGCTCACAGCATTGAGCCTCAGGGCTTGAGGGAATCTCTGGTTTGCTCTTTTCCTGATGTGCCTTTTTGCATCAGGCTGCTCCAGAGCAGTTTCCAGGCAGTGTGGCAGGCAGCTGGGGCTCATCAGGCTGCTCCTTCCCTTGGCACCTCTCTGTGCCACTCATGTTTTATCTCCTTGGCTCTGATCCACCCCAGATAACAATTTACAGCTCTCTTCCTGATGGTTTTTTTCCATCCTGCTTTCAGCCTGGATGATCTCTCCTGCTCCTTTATCTCCTCTGGCCAAGATGGCCAAGCTCAGCCCCAAAGCTCTTGGTGTTGATGAGGACAAAGCCAAACCTTCAGCCCTCTGGCTGGCTGTGTGCAGCCTGTGTGTGGTTCCACAGGGATGGGAGCTTCTGGTGGGAGCTGTGGGCAGGAGATTTCCTCACTCTTGCTGCAGTGGTGGAGCTGAGCTCAAGCCCAGACACTCAACCTCTACACATGTGGGAGTTGTTCCCTGCAGGACTCTGGGCTCTGCCACCTCTGTGGTTCTGCCCCATGTGGTGGCCCAGCTTGGTCTTCTGCCTGCCTTCATTTGGGGAGATCCAGGCCTCCAGTGAAGCACCAGTGCCCAGCTGGGCCTGCCCTGGCACTTGTAGGGCACTGGTGCAGTGGGTTGAAGCAGGCAGCAGCTCTTGTACCACCTGTGCAGCAGGGTTCAGGAGTTTGCCAGGTGACAGCTCCCATCCATGGGGAAGGCTGTTTGCAAAGGCCTGCAGAGGTAAGGGACAGTGGCCTCAAACTAGAGCAGAGCAGCTTGAGATTGGCTGTGAGGAACAAGTTCTGCAGCTGGAGGTTGCTGGAGCACTGCCACAGGCTGCCCAGGGAGGGGGTTGAGGCCCCAGGCCTGGAGATATTGCAGGTGAGGCTGGAATGGGCTGTGGGCAGCCTGCTCTGGTGGAGATGTCCCTGCTGGCTGCAGGGCTTGGGCTGGGGGAGCTCTGCAGGTCCCTTCCAGCCCATTCTGTGACTAAGTCCAGCTGAGGGCTGCTGCTCTTTAGCTTTGAGGTGTCTTGGTCCTCCCCTCCTGGCAG
Organism: Ramphastos sulfuratus; assembly: GCA_013399055.1. Lineage (NCBI taxonomy): Eukaryota > Metazoa > Chordata > Aves > Piciformes > Ramphastidae > Ramphastos > Ramphastos sulfuratus. The sequence goes on from WBNM01026609.1 coordinate 45,073, forward strand.
AGCACTCTGCAGCTTCCCAGCCCTGGGCTGTGTCACCAGGAGATATCTGAGCATCTCCTGGGGAAGGAGTAAAGTCTCCAGAGGTCCATCCAGAGGCTGACCCAGCCTGGTGCCAGTCCCAGATGTCCTTCTCAGGGCTTTCTCCTCTTCCCCCAGCACCGTTGTGAGCAGCTGCAGCTCAGGCACCTCCTGATGGGCACCGAGCGGCAGCAGGTGAGGGAGCAGCAGAGGCAGAGGAGGATGGACCAGTGAGTACCTGTGGGGCTCAGTGCCCAATCTGCTCACCCTGGGGTGGGATTCATTCAACCAACTCCCCCAGGAGAAGCCCTTGGGACACCTCAGGGCCTTCAGAGGTGCTTCTCTGTCTGCTTTCTGAGTCCTTGTGCAGCCTGGGTAGGAGCTGGAGCCCTGGGAGCAGTGTGGCTGCTGGAAACCATCCAAGCTCCTGTGCTACATGTTTGGAACCCTGGGGGAGAGGTCACATTGTCATTGTCATTAAACTGATCTTATCTCTGGGCTTTTTGATATCAAAGCCTTCACCCTGGCAGCTATAAATGTGTGCAGTGTAAAAAGAGTTCCTGATGTTCTCCCCTCCTGCCTTTCAGGGAGCTCCTGAAGGAGGAGCTCTGCAGGTTCTCACCAATATGGGCAAGAGGCTTTGGGTTCTTTTCCTCTCTGCCTTGCTCCAAGATAAAATGATGGAGCTTTGACCTTCTCAGGCTCCAGCACCAGCTCCATGGGAGCAGTTCAGGCAGCATTTCCATAGTTGCCTTTGGGACAGAAGTTGCCCAGTCTGGAGAGAAGCTCCTCCAGGCCACATTCCTGACATTTAACTTGGCACTCTGGAGCCTTGGAGACCTTTTCCTGCCTGCAAGGGCTGGTGAGGCCCCAGGGCTGCTGAGCTGCTGCCACAGCTCCTGTTTGCATGTTTGTGTTACCCCAGTTGCTAGAGTGCTCCTGGAGCTCTGGTGGCTGGCAGCAGAGGCAGGAGAAGGGTTGGCTCAGTAATTACTTGGTGTAAAGCCTGGAGCTGGCCTTGGCCTGGTTTCTATAGCCCCAGGTTTATGGTGGGGTCGTTAAAGGCTCTTTGCCACTGCACTGGGAGAGTTCAGGACTGGAGAGGAGCAGCTTGGCTGCCTCTGGGCTTTGATGCCCTCCTCAAAGGAGCCACATCCAAAATGTCCTGTTTGAGGATGCTTTCTCCTCCTGGTTTCTACCCAGCCTTGGTTTGGTGTTGTGGGTCCCAAGTGCCTCTTGGCAGCCATCAGCCCACAGCAAGTTCAGCAGTGGGGATAAGACAGCAGCTGACAGCCAAGGGGACCCATGGTGCCCAGATACCACTGAAAGGGACACCTGGGAATGTTGAGGAAAGGTGGCACTGGGCTGGGTGGCTGTGCTGATTTGCTGGAGGCTCTGCAGAGGGACCAGGCCAGGCTGGATCCATGGCTGAGGCCAATGGGATGAGGTTCAATAAGGCCCAGGGCTGAGTCCTGCCCTTGGGGCACAACAGCCCCAGCAAGGCTCCAGGCTGGGGCAGAGTGGCTGGAAAGTGCCCAGTAGGAAAGGCCCTGGGGGTGCTGGGGGACAGCAGCTGAAGGGGAGCCAGGGGGTGCCCAGGTGGGCAAGAAGGGCAGCAGCAGCCTGGCCTGGCTCAGCAATGCTGTGGGCAGCAGCAGCAGGGCAGGGATTGTGCCCCTGGGCTGGGCACTGCTGAGGCCAGCCCTTGAGTGCTGGGTTCAGTTGTGGGCCCTGAGTGCCAGAAGGACACTGAGGAGCTGGAGCAGGGCCAGAGAAGGGCAACAAAGGTGGGACAGGGTCTGGAGGAGAGGTCTGGGGAGGAGCAGCTGAGGGAGCTGGGGGTGTTGAGCCTGGAGCAGAGGAGGCTGAGAGGAGACCTCATTGCTCTCTGCAGCTCCCTGCAAGCAGCCTGCAGCCAGCTGGGGCTGGGCTCTGCTGCCAGGGAACAAGGGACAGGACAAGAGGAAATGGCCTCAGGTTGCCCCAGGAAAGGTTTAGGTTGGCCATGAGAAGAAACTTCTTAACCAAAAGAGTTGGTCTGGCCTGTCCCAGGCTGCCCAGGGAGGTGGCTGAATCCTCACCCCTGGAGGGGTTTCCAGGAGGCAGAGCTGTGGTGCTGAGTGCCATGGCTGAGCCCCAGCCTTGGTTAGAGAAGGGTTGGACTGGGTGAGCTTAGAGTCATTTCAGTTAGAGAAGACCTTTATGATTCTATGAAATCAAGGAAGATTTGGCCCAAGATGCCTCTAAAAGCTTCTTTTGGAGTAGCTGTGGGTGCTTGGAGCTTCCCTGCTGTGCAGAGCCACTCCCATCCTACAGCTGCCCCATAACCAGCGGTCGGGAGTGGGGAAGCTGAGCTGCTGGGCATTGCTGTTGGATCTAAAAATGCTCAGGCACCACTCTATGGTCTTGGAAGGGCAGAAGAGCAACTTTTGTGGGTGGCACTTCCTACCAGGAGCATGTCTGAGTGTGAGGAGGGAGGGAACGGGATGGAAGGGGTCACAGTGGTGAGGAAACTGAACAGTGAGGGCAGGAGAACCTTTGCAGGCTGGTGGCTCCTGACAGGGGAAAGAAAGGAGGCTTGGGAAGTGTTGTTGACCATTTTGTGTTTCAGTCTGTTAGGAAGTTGCTGCTGTGGTGAACTGCTGTGAACCCTTGGGTGAAGCAGCAGCAGCAGCATCCAGACCCCCTTTGCCCTCATCTTACCACTGGGGATGGAGGTTGGGATGGGGAAGCTCCCTCCAAGCATCTCTGTGCCCGCAGGATTAAGAGCAAGAAGGAGAACCAACGCCAGGTGGAGGAGCAGAGGATGCTGGAGGTGGCTGAGCAGAGAGAACTCTCCCCAGGTGAGGGAGCCTCTGAAACCTTGGCTCAGCTTCAGCTGGAGGAGAGGAGAGTGGAGAAGGACAGGGAGAAGCAGCAGCACCATAAGGAGAGTGTGAGGTACAACCACATCCCCCCTCCCTGTCAGAGCCAGGCCTTGGGGGCAGAGGTGAACATCTCCTCCCTCCCAGGTACCTCGAAGCTCTGAGCTGTGTCACACTGATCTGCCCCCACTGTGCTCCTGTGGCTCCAGCTTCTGGGACTCCCACCTGGGTACCTGCACCAACAACTGCATCTTCTACAAGAACCACAACAGTAGGAGCTCCTCTGGGCCTGCCCCTGCCTGTGCAGGGACAAATCAGACCTGAGGAGACCTTCCCAAGGTCCTGATGTTCCAACAAAGAGAGAGCAGCTCAGGTACTCCTTTGCTTGTTTCTAACCCAGCCTCTCCCCTCAGCCCTTCTTGTGGCTTAGTGGCAAAGCACCAGCCTGGGTAGTGTCTTCAGGCAGCAGTGGAGAGCCCTGAGGGGATGGTTGGACTTGATGGATCTTAAAGGTCTTTCCCAGCCTAAATTGTTTCATGGGTCTCTGAGAACAGGCTCCTCAGGGGCACAGAAACTCTGAGTCTTTGAGGTTTGGGCTCGATGGCCTTAAAGGTCTTTTCCAACCCCAGTGAGTCCAGAGTCTGCCGGGAGGTGGTGGGAAGGGTCTTGGGTGGTGGAGTGCAGCCTGGCTGCAACACCTGGCGCTGAGCAGAGCTCTGTGGGCTTCAGAGCAGAGCTGTGGAGGGGCAATGGAAGTGCACCAGCACCTCCCTGTGCCCCGAAGCCTTCCTCCTCTCTCCCTGCTTTGTGCCAAAACGCTGAACCCAGGCCCAGTTTGGGGCCCTCAGGGACACTTGTTCCCCTTAATGCCACCTCTGTGTCCCCTCCTGCCCAGGCTATGGCCATGCCCTATGCCCCCTCAGTGACACTTGTTCCCCCTAATGCCACCTCTGTGTCCTCTCCTGCCCAGCCTACAGCCATGCCCTGTGCCCCCTCAGTGACACTTGTGCCCCTTAATGCCACCTCTCTGTCCCCTCTTGTCCAGCCTACAGCCGTGCCCTCTGCCCCCTCAGTGACACTTGTGCCCCCTAATGCCACCTCTGTGTCCCCTTCTGCCCAGCCTATGGCCGTGCCCTGTGCTCCCTCCTCTCATCCTGTGAGCCTCAGGGCAGGAGCTCCTCTGCCAAGCTGCTGCTGCAGGACCTGGCCACTCCCTGCGGGGAGCTGTGCTGGGACAGCCTCCTGTCGCCGGCCCCTGCTGTGCCCCCGCGGTGGGTGCAAGTGGGCAGCAGGGCTGTGCCTTGTCCTGCCTGCTCCTGCCCGGCCTCCCCTCCCTCCTGCAGGACACCTCCTTTGCTCTCCAGCTCCTCGGGCTCAGCTCCGAGCTGCACCTCTCCAGTTGCTGCTGCTGTGCTCGGGCTGCAGCTCGGAGCGGAGTTGCCCTGTGCGGGGCTGGTTTCTGGGCAGGCAGCTGAGCTCTGGGAGCTGAGGAATAAACTTTGTTTGTCTCATCTGCAGTGTGAAGTGAGGAGGAACGAGGTGCTCAGGGTCAATAGCTCCTAGCCTTTGAGGTTTCTAACCTCTTGCTTTCCCCCTCCCTTCTCCTCTCAGGTCACAATCCAGAGCCAGGTATTTATTGCTCCTTCACTTTCTTCCGGGTGAGGACCTCTCCTCCAGTGGCATCCACCCAGCTCTGTCCCCGACCCCTGCTCCCACAGCCTCCCTCTGCTCTGGGAGGGAGCTTTTTTTATTAGGAAAACCTGGATGTAATCTGGGGATGAGTTCACTCCATCCCTCCCCAGGGCTGGCTGGAGGAGGAGCTCCAGCAGCCCTCTTCTGTCATCCTGATCCGGCCCCGACCCCCCGGTTCCTGGTGCTGGTTGCACCATCCTCACCCTCCCAGCCTGTGCCAGCTCTCCAATATTAACCGCGGCAGGAAGGGCAGGAGGCCGAGCGTGCCCCTGCCCGCTGATCCCTTTTCCCTCCACTGCCATCCTGCTGGGCACAGAGCAAAGCCACGACCCCGGGGCCGGGGGATGCTCCTCGGCTCACGCTGGGCAATCATTCACCGGTGCCCGCCGCTGTTCATTAACCCCTGCTTGCGTCAGGGGCAGCTACCGCACACCCAGCCAGGGTGCTGGGGTGGGTTTGGAAAGGGCAGGATCCGACCCGGCAGCTTTTACAGGGAAGCAAAGGGCCAAATGCGTTTCCCAACTGGTTTCAGGGCTGGGCAGCTGGGGGCAGGTGATTCCTTGGCAGGTCACACCCCGAACGCCCCATTTGCAGCTCCAAATGGGCCACGGCAGCTGCCGGGAGGTGGCTGGGGAGTGATGATGGAGGAATGTTTCAGGGAGGAGCATTCCAAAGGAGCGGTGCTGAAGTAAATCCATCGCTGCTCCTTCACCTCCTCACTCCCCCAGGGCCCTGTGAATAACTCCAAATCCCTGCAAACAACTCCAAATCCCTGCAAATAACCCCAAATCCTTGCGAGTAATCCCAAATCCTTACAAATAGCCTCAAATCCCGACATAGAACCACAAATCCCTGCAAATAAGCCCAAATCTCTGCAAATTGCCCCAAAAGCGTGGCTGGGTCAGGTTAGCCAAAATCTGGGCCCCAAGACTTTGTTTTTGTTTGGGTGGGGGTGACTGATAACGACGGAGTGAGTGAAAAAGTTACCGGCAGCGTTTTCCACCGGGAAAAAGAAAAAGCACCTGGAGCAAATCTCGGAGCCACGGAACGACTTCTGGAGCCACGGAACAAATCCCGGAGCCGCGGAGCCCGCGGCGGGGCCGCACGGAGCGTTCTCGGCTGCCCCTGGGCCCTGCTCGTCCCCGGGCCCAGCGTTTCCCCTCTTTGGCGATCGGGTTCCGGTGGATCCCCGCTCGGAGCGGAGCTGGACGTGGGGCCGGGGCGGGGCCGGGGCCGGCCGGGGCGGGGAGCGGCGCCCTCGCGGGGCGGTGATAAGGAGCCGCGGGGGGGGCCCGGCAGCTCCTCCGCCGCCCGCCATGAGGGCACCGCTCGCCCCCGGTGTCCGCCTGCTTCGTGCCCTGCCCCGGGACAGCCGGTGAGCGGGGATCGGGGCGCTGCGGGCGGACGGGCTGGGAAGATCGGGACACAGACTTGCCCAGGGACCGGCAGCGGGACAGGGACCGGTCCCGCACCGGGCGGCACTTGCCCAGGGACCGGCAGCGGCACAGGGACTAGCCCCGCACCGAACGGCACTTGCCCAGGGACCGGCAGCGGGACAGGGACCAGCCCCGCACCGGGAGGCACTTGCCTGGCGACTGGCGTTGGGACAGGGACCGGTCCTGCACCGGGGGACCGGTCCTGGGACTGGGACAGGCTCGGGATCAGGCGGGGACCAGCAGCAGGGGAATGGACCTGGGCCGGGGGTCGCTTGCTCGGGGACCTACAGTGAGCTGGGGACTGGCCGCGGAATGGTGGTCCTTGGCCTGAGGACCAGCACCAGGATAGGGACTGGCATCAGGACAGGGATCAGCCTTGAACTGGGGGTCACTCGCTCAGGGAGCAGCTCTGGAGCTGTAGTCACTTGCCCGGGCACTTGCCCCCCACCAAGGTTCGCTGCTAGGGCACTGGGTGCACAGGGAGCCTGGCTGCAGCACGGCACCGCTCCCGAGCCCAGCGGCGTGGGGGCGATCCATCCTGGGGCCAGAGGGCACCGAGCCCTGCTTGGCACCGCAGGGCCGGGCAGGGGCATTGCAGGAGATGTGCATCATCACCCAGCAAGGGCCTCACCCGCGGAATTTGATGGGATGTGGCCCTCAAAGAGCGGTGGGATGTGGGCAGCACAGGGATGCTGCCGCCGTGCCCCCTCCCGCAGGGTGCTGAGCTCGCCGCTCAGGCCTGACCCAGAGCATTTATTTTTGGGCTGCCTGTTGCCAAACCTGCCCTCCTGCTGCGATTTCCCCCCCTGCCGGATCCCATTGGGTAACAGAAAACCCAAATAACCGCACTGAAAGTTTCTCTTCCCTTTCCCTGCTGCAGCCTCTCTGCTGGGCTCAGCCCCGCAGTGTTTTTTTTGGGGGTTCGTTACATTTTGGGGGTGAGAACCTGGAATTCCTCAACTGCCTGTCTCAGAGCCCTGGAGCTGGGAGCTGCCCCGGATTTGCAGGGTGTCTTTAACCGCTGCCGTTCCGTGAGGAAGCGAAACTGGGAAGAGGACAAGCTGAGACTGCCCCAAAAAAGGCTTTGATTTGGGGTTTTGCCTTGCTGGGAGCAGTCCTGTGCCACCTCCCCGTGCCGCGGCCCCCCCTGACTGCTCACAGCTTCTGCGCTGCCCTCAGACCCTCCCTGAAGGCAGGATGGGGCCCCTCGGGGGTGCTCATTCTGCTCCACAGGGTGCCGGACCCCAGCTGGGGCTCTCCAAGCCTCATTCGCGGCTGTGCTGGGAGCAGCATCCCCGTCCCAGGGCCCAAGCCGCCGTTTTGCCTCTCGTTTAATTCAAGTAAAAGGGATAAAATGGGGATGGGGTGGGGGGATCGGGGCAGGTATAGCTCAGGGCATCTTCCCCCTCCCTTTTCTTCCCAGCCTATCCCTGGTTAACCCCGGGAATGGTGACTCAGCTGCTGCCTCGTGCCTCGTTTCCACCCGTGATGCCGGCAGGGCTCTTGCTCACCCCTGCTTTGCTGGGATGGTGGCTTCAAGGAGTGGAAAAAATGATTTGTTTCCCCCTTCTCCAACTTCAGCTGCCCTTTTTGAGCCATTTTGCCTATTTTTGGGGGGCTGAGCTCACCCCGGGACAGAAGAGTCCCAGTTGGTGGGAGAAATGACTCCGGGTTGGGTTCTTCCCCTCTGTGTCTGACCCCTGCGGGTTAAGCAGCGCCAAAGCCGCCTGTGTGCGCCCTGAACTTGCACCCCAACAGATTCAGCCTGGCTGGGAGCTGCCTTTAATCCCTCCTTTTTGGATATTTTCCTCCAGAAAGCAGGAATTTTGGGGCGGGGGGGAGAAGAGCACAGCTAAGGGCAAAGCTGGAGATGCCCAAGAAATCAGGGGAGGTTTGTGTGGGGCACTGGGTAGAAGTTGTTCGCCCTGAGGGTGCTGAGACACTGGAAGGGGTTGCCCAGGGAAGCTGTGGGCTCCACATCCCTGGAAGTGTTCAAGGCCAGGCTGGATGAGGCTGTGAGGTGGGAGCTGTCCCTGCCCGTGGCAGGGGGCTGGAACTGGATGATCCCTTCCAACCCAACTCATTCTAGGATTTTGTGACCCCCATCAGGCTGGGTTTTGCCAACTGGGAGGTGACAAACCACCTGTCCCTGTCTCCATCCTTGTCCCTCCAACCTTCTCCTTGCTCGATGCCGCAGGTACCGGGGGCTGACGCTGGTGCTGACCTTCCTCTGCTACACCAGCTACCACCTGTCCAGAAAGCCTATCAGCATCGTCAAGGTTAGCTCCAGCCACGGCCAGAGGGCACATGGGGGCCCCTGTGTCCCTGAGCACCCAAATTTCACCCCTTCTCTCACCCCACAGAGCCAACTGCACCCCAATTGCTCAGCCTTGGGCCCAAACCCCCGCAATGACTCCAACAGCAGCACGTGGTGCAGCTGGGCACCCTTTGGTAAGGCTCAGCTACACTACAAGTCACCCCACAAACGCCCCTCCTGGCAGCCAAGCCAGGCTCCCCCCTGCCCTGAGCCAGGTCGTGGCTCGTTAGGCAGCCGGAGGTAATTAAGCAGCTTGAACTGGCCCAGTGCCCTCAGACCGAAGGGCACCAAAGTGGCGAAATTTGGGCCAGGTCCCAGTGCCAATGGCACCAGAGACACTCCAAGAGCCCCTGAAGTGAGGAGGAGGGATTTGGAGGCAGGAGACAGATGGTCACAAGGAGGGCAAACAAGATGGGGCCAGGCTGATGTGGCCCTAACCTTTGTTTTTGCAGATGGGGCCAACTACAAGGAGCTCTTCGGGGCACTGGACAATGCCTTCCTGGTGGCCTACGCCATTGGGATGTTCATCAGGTACCCAGGGCTGCTGCACAGCAGTCGGCACCAGTGTGCCAGGAAGCTTCCAGCAGGCTGGGGTCGTGCTAAGGGGAGAGCAGCTGGGGGCTGGCAGCTGCCCGGGCCTGGGGCAGCAGCTGGGTGTGAGAGCAGCCGTGGGTGCCAGTGCTGTGCCAGCTCTGTGCCCACTCTTCCCTCTCTCTGCAGCGGCATCTTTGGGGAGCGCCTCCCACTGCGCTACTACCTGTCGGGGGGCATGGTGCTGAGTGGCCTCTTCACCCTGCTCTTCGGCCTCGGCTACTTCTGGGACATCCACGTCCTCTGGTTCTTCATCGTCATGCAGGTGCGGCCGTGCCCAGAGCATCCTGCCCCCGCCTTGTGCCAGGCCACTGGAGGGGCCAGGGGTGGCTCTGTGCCCACGCAGGTGTCCGAGCATGGCCACACCCCGCAGGGCCCAGCCACGTGGGCACCGAAACCACAGGGCACGCCTGGCTTGGGCAGCAGGGCGAGGGCTGGTTTGGCAGCTCTGGCTGCTCCCAGTTGAGCCACGGGAGTGATGCAAATGGCTCCAGGGCTGTCCCGGCAGGAAAACAGAAAATCCAACCTGAGCTTTCCCAACAGCTTGGGGGTGAGGGGAGGCTACTGCTGGGTGCAGCTGCCCGAAAGGAGAGGAACCTGATGGAGGTCAGTCAGGGCAAGTGCAGGTCCTGCCCCTGGGCAGCAACAACCTCCTGCAGCAGCACAGCTGAGGGGGGACCTGCTGGGAAGCAGCTCCAAGGAGCAGGAGCTGGCACTGCTGGGGGGCACAAGGTGCCAGGAGGCAGCAGTGTGGGCTGGGGGCCAAGAAGGCCAAAGGTGTCGTGGGGGGCATGAAGCAGAGTGTGGGCAGCAGCAGGGCAAGGGAGGTTCTGCTGCCCCTCTGCTGTGCCCTGCTGAGGCCACCTGTGCAGTGCTGGCTCCAGCTGTGTGCTGCCCAGGGGCAGAGGCAGGGAAGGGCTGGAGAGAGTGCAGTGGGGGCTGGGAAGCTGCTGAGGGGCCTGGAGCAGCTGTGTGAGGAGCAAAGGCTGAGAGGCCTGGGGCTGAGAGCCTGCAGAAGAGCAGCCCCAGAGGGCATCTGCTGAGTGCTGAGCAAGAGCTAAAGGAGCTGTGGGGGGCAAGAGCCTGGGGCCAGACTCTGGGCAGTGGTGCCCAGGGGCAGGCCAAGGGGCAAGGGGCAGCAAGTGGTTGGCAGGAGGCTGCCTGTGAAGAGGAGGAGAAAGTTGTTTGGGGTGAGGGTGCTGGAGGCCTGGAGCAGGCTGCCCAGAGAGGTTGTGGAGTCTGCTTGTGTGGAGAGCTTCCAACCCCCCTGGGCACTGTGCTGCTGGGCAAGCTGCTGGGGGTGCCCTGCTGGAGCAGGGCTTGGGCTGGGTGATCCCCAGAGGTCCCTTTCCACCTCTCCATGCTGGGTTCTGGGATTCTGTGGAATGCTGCTCCATGGAGTGAGTTGGTGCTTGCTGAGTGCCAGTGGTGCTGCTTACCTCCTGCCAGGTGTGCAATGGGCTGGTGCAGACCACTGGCTGGCCCTCTGTTGTGACCTGCGTCGGGAACTGGTTCGGGAAGGGCAAGTGAGTGTTCCCCTGGCATGTCCCAGCCCTGTCCTGCTCCCTGCTGGTCCCAGCAGCCACCCCAGTGATGCCTACTCTCACTCTCTCCCCGCAGGAGAGGGCTGATCATGGGCATCTGGAACTCACACACATCTGTTGGCAACATCTTGGGGTCTCTCATCGCTGGTGTCTGGGTGTCCTCTGCCTGGGGCCTGTCCTTCATCGTGCCTGGCATCATCATCGCTGCTGTGGGCATCATTTGCTTCTTCTTCCTCGTGGAGTGTGAGTGGTGTCAGCTGATGTCCAGCATGACTGAAACCAGCAGGGCCACAGCTTTCTTCCTTACCCACCCCCTAAGTGCAACCCCAAATACCTGTTTCCCACTTGTGGCAAGCAGGGATGTGGCCCTGACCACCACGCAGCTGGTCAGCATCCTCTGGGATCATGCAGGCAGGGTGTGCCAGTCACTCCTCTCAGCCTGGAGCCCAGCCCCAGGGGGGCCCCAGCCCCACGTTTCCCTGCTGTGGGGTGTTAGAGCAGGGCTGCTCCAGGCTCATGGAATCTCCTTCCTGCTGGCAGATCCCGAGGACGTTGGCTGCAGTCCACCTCTGCACCACGTAAGTCCCTGCTCAGCCACGGTGCGGGACGCTGACTGCTGCCCTGCTGCCAGCCTCCACCAGGGCATGCTGCAGCACCAGCTCTGAGGCCTCAGCCCTTCCTCACCTCCTGCCTTTGGCTCGCTCTTAGGCAGCCTCTGATGAAGATCCTGGAGGGGTGACCTGCAGCGAGAAGGATCCCGAAGGGATCACCTCCAGTGAGGGGCCGCTGAGCATCTCGGGCCAGAGCAGCAGAGATCACCTCAACAGCCCCAAGGAGCCAGGGGAGGAGCCTGAAGCCATCAGCTTCCTCGGGGCGCTCCGCATACCTGTGAGTCCTGGCCGGGCCCTTCCACCGTGACTGGGTGCGGGGAAGAGCAAAGCCCAGGGCAGAGCTCGCTCCGCAGGGCAGAGCATTGGGGGAACCCCTCCATGGAGCTGGGCAGAAGGAGGCTCCTCTGATGTTTTCTCTCCTCCCAGGGCGTGGTGGAGTTCTCCCTGTGCCTGCTCTTTGCCAAACTGGTGAGCTACACCTTCCTCTACTGGCTGCCCCTCTACATCGTCAACGTCGGTGAGGTTTTGGGGCCAGAGAGGCAGGAGGGGGCTGGGCACGGGGAGCATCTCCTCACCACTCTGCTCTCCCTTGCAGCTCATTTTGGGGCCAAGGAAGCCGGGGACTTGTCTACCCTCTTTGACGTTGGGGGTATTTTAGGTTGGTCACATAGCCGGGGGGAGGGGGCGGGTCGGGGACGAGCTGGGGGATGGAAAAGCATCCTGGTGCTGCATCCCGCTGCGTTTGGGGTGAAGCCTGGGGCAGCCTCGCCAGGGGCAGCCTCGCCGCTCGGTGTTGTCAGCGCTGCCTGCGGCTCCTTCCCGCAGGAGGCATCTTCGCTGGGCTCATCTCCGACTACGCGGGCGGCAGAGCCACCACCTGCTGCGTGATGCTGGTCGTCGCCGCGCCCATGGTGCGTCCGGGGGAGGTCTGGCACAAGGTTCCCTCTGCCCAGGCTCCTCTGAGCCTCCCCTCTCCCCTCCTCCCGAGCCTTGGGACGAGGTCATGTGGAGCCGCAGAGCTGGGACTGGTCCACGTGCCCGGAGATGCCTGGGGCTGGGCATCCCGATACGGGGGCTGGGAGAGGATCAGAGAGTCCCTGACAGATAAAAACCCCTCTGGAAGGATTTGCTGCTTCTCCATCCTGCCATAATCTGCTCTGTTTTAAAGCCTCGAGAGTCCCACGGAGCAGGTGCAGCTTTGGTCTCCTTGCTTTGCCCCCAAAAGGTGTCCTGCTCCACTGCCACTTGGCTGGCACAGAGTCCCCCAGCACCTGCCCGGAGCTCGTTTGGCTCTGAGTGCAGCTACTTAGCTGCAATCCAGCTCTGGACCCTGAGCCTCTTCCCTCTGACGAAGCTGGCATGCACTGAAGCACAGAGGCTGTGCCCAGGTCCCATGGCAGCACTGAGGGGGCAAATCACTGTTTGGCTTTGCTGGTGGGAAGCAGGCAAGCCCCAAGGGGCTGTGAATTGCAGCAGCACCTCTGTGTGCCAGCACCTCTGTGTGCCAGCACCTCTGTGTGCCAGCTGCCAGGGATCTCAGCTGGCAGGCAGCTGGTGGGACGTGGAGCCAAGGGTGTGCTCAGCTCCCACCCCGGCTGCTCTCCTCCGAAGGCTGCTTGGTGCCAGCTGTAATTCAGGGCCTCACTTCCTGCATCCTGTCGGTGCCGCTGCAAGGAGGAGGCTTGGCAGAGGAGCTGGCACAGCCACAGCTGGGCTGGTCTGTGTCTCTTTTGCAGCTGTTCCTGTACAACCACATCGGCCAGAACGGCATCGGCACATCCATAGGTGAGGAGCTCCTTGGCACAGCTACCATTGCTGATGGGCAGGGGGGGGATGCTCTGCACCCAGCCGGGCTCCCAGGCAGCACCGGGGGAGGGTGGTGCCGAGTGAGGGCTCAGTGCCCGCTGGGTGGGATCTGCTGGGCAAACAGATGAGCGGGCAGCAGGACAGCGACGTCTGCTGCTGGCTGGGGAGGGAGGAGTCGATGCCCTGCTGCTGCCTGGCACTGAAAGCTTCCCTCTCTCCCCGGCGCCTGGCAGCGATGCTGGTGGTGTGCGGCGCGCTGGTGAACGGCCCCTACGCGCTCATCACCACCGCCGTGTCGGCAGACTTGGTAAGAGACCTGGCAGGGCCTGCCGTGCCCAGAGGCTGCTCTGCCCTCCTCGGAGAGGGGTTGGAACCATGGAGTCCTTCCAGCAGGAGAGCTCATCCAGTCCGACTGCTCTGACTCGCCCAAGGCTGGGGCTGAACCAGGTCCCTCGGCACCACATCTCTGCCCTTCTTGACCACCTCCAGGGATGGGGATTCAGTCCCCACCCTGGGCAGCCTGTGCCAGTCTTCACATTTCCAGACAATCTCCATGTGTCCAGAGAATCCCTTCTTACCATATCTCTCTTCCCACCTTCCCCTGCACTATAGTAGGGAAACAAGGGAGCACCACAGCCAGCAGGGAGTGGTGCTGAGGGAGTGGTGCTGAGGGAGTGGTGCTGAGGAACGGGGAGTCGCCAGGGATTTGCTCTTTCTGTCCTTGCATCAGAAATAGCATTTCAGACAGGTTTGCTCCTCTGCACCAGGCTCTGCCTTGATGAAAACCAATCTGCCCAGCTCATGGCTGCTCAGTTTTGACACACAGCATGCAGACTGGCTGGGTCAGGCCCATGGTCCCCCTGATGCCAGCAGCAGGGAGCTGCCCGGTCCTTGAGGCCTGCTGGAGTTCACAGGGTTTGGGTTGGAAGGGACCTTAAGGACCACCAAAGCCTCTGGAAGCCCAGCAGGGGAGGTCCAGGCTGTCCCACCTGCTGCTGTGCTCATAACCTCCCTTAAACGTGCTGCTTTGTCACCCTGGCTGCACACTCTGCTGTGGCCCCACCGCACCTTCCTCAAAGCACAGAGTGGGAAAATCCCCTGGGAACGCCCCTGGGATTGCTGCCTGCTGTTGGCATTCCCAGTTTCGCTGGGCTTTGGCTGCAGCCAGTGTCCAGGTTTGGTTTTCACATCCACATTTGGGTCCAACACATGGAAATTGCTGCCCGGGGTGTGAATGGCCTCACTTGTGCCAGGACTTGCCAGCTGCAGCCTCCAGAGCTGTTTTCCTCCTTACCTTCTGCTCCTCCATGCCCACAGGGAACCCACGAGTCCCTCAAAGGAAATGCCAAAGCCCTTTCTACTGTCACAGCCATCATTGATGGCACAGGATCCATAGGTAGGTACATCTGGGGGATGCCAAGCGTTGATTTCCCCTCACTGCTGTGGCACTAGGGTGGGTCCTGGTCCCCTCTGCCTTGGTCTCCTGACGTGGGCCCTGTGCCCTGGCAGGTGCCGCGCTGGGGCCGCTGCTGGCAGGGCTCATCTCGCCCACGGGCTGGAACAATGTCTTCTACATGCTGATAGCAGCTGACGTCTTGGCTTGCCTGGTAGGTCCCTCCTGGGTGGGACTCATTTTGCCACCCTGGGTACTGAAGGGCTCCCTTTTAGCTTCCTGCTCACTGGCGAAGGGGGCGGGGATGGCCCTCAGGAAACAGCCAGGCACAGGGTGGGTTGCCAAACCCTGTATCGGCTCCACCAAACCTCTACCTCCATCCACTTAGCTTTCCCCGACAGCCTCCTCCTGGCAGGGAGGACTTTGTGGGACCTTCCTCAGGAACAGCCTTAAGATCCCTCCCTCGGTGGGAGCAGCTCTCAGCCCCAGGCTGGCGGTGCGGAGCCGCTGGCCCCGTGGCAATCCTCCACCTTTCCTCCTGCAGCTCCTCACTCGCGTGGTGGTCAAAGAGATCCGCGGGTGGTGCGGCCCCATGGCGCGGCAGAGAGGGTACGTACAGCCCGCCCGGTGCGAGCCGTGGCTGCCGCTGCGCAGGGAGGTTTGCGGTCCCCTGCTGGCCCTGCTGCACCGCCGCGGGCTCCACCAGGCTGTCTGCCCCGTGGCTGCCAGCTGCGGGCACAAAGAGACAACCTGTCCACCCTGAGCCAGGGCAACGCCGGGGGCAGTTTAGCCCTCGCCGCCTCCGCAGACTCTCTCGGTGCTGAACTCGGTCCCCGTGTCTCGTAGCTCTAGCGTGCAGCTAACAGAGTCAGTGCTGGATGGGAAGTAGCTCGGTGTGAGTACCCCTGAGGATTAAACACGACCCAAGCCTGATTCGCCCTGATTCGAGTCTCACTTGGCAGGCTCTGCCTGGGAGCATTTCAGATCCAGATGTGGGAATCAGAAGGATCAAATCACTGTGCACAGGGGAGGGAGTGCAGCCAGGCGGGCGGGCAGCACGTCCTGAGCAGCCGCTAGCCCAGATTGATTGGCATCAATTAATGCCCTTGAAATGGCCACGTTTACAGGCTGGCTTCCACCGCACGCTAATGAGCTTGATTGCAGGGCGCCTGGGCTGGCTAATCAAACCCAGAGCACGGCGGCGAGGGGGCAATGACCCCACAGCAGCCCTGGCCCCTCTCTGATTGCCACCAAAGCTGCACCGCGAGCACCGAGGGGCTACAGCTGGTCCAGCAGCAGGGGTGCCAGCAGCGGGGGTGCCAGCCTCCCCTCCCCGAAAACGTCTGCTCCTTTGTGTCTTGTGTTTGCAGGTGACACAGCCATAGTCTGGTTCGTGCTGCGGTAAGTGCGGCCCAAACCTCCCTCGGGCCGCCGGTGAAGGGCTCTTGGGCTCCACTCTCTTGTGCAGGGCTGGCTGTGCCAGGGACTGCTCTGGCCAGGCTGGCACCATCCCTGTTTGCACCAAAATCCAGCTGGTTTGTGCCGAGGGAAGCAGCTGACTCCGTTTGTGGAAAGTCCAGCGCCAGAGAGAGCTTTGGGGAGCTCTGGAGGAGCTTGGGCAGGAGATGCCTTGGGGGGTTTCTGGGCTCCTTTCAGCTTTGGGCAGTCGCACAGTGGTGGCTGAATCTCCCCCTTGCGCCTGCTGCTTCTGCTGGCTTGTGGTGCAGATAGGGCTGGGGGATCCTGGCAGAGCCTTTCCGTCTCTCCAGCAGCACCGTGGCGCTCCTTGATCCCAGCACCAAAGGGCACCCTCCACGCTCGGCACCCTCCAGGCTCAGCCCCTCCAGGCTCAACCCCTCCCGGCTCAGCCCCTCCAGGCTCAACCCCTCCAGGCTCAGCCCCTCCACACTCAGCTCCCCTCGCTTCTCTCCCCGCAGGTTTAAGGAGTTCTGACCTGCCCCCAGCGAGCCGCCCCGAGCCGAGGGCCCGGAGGAGGAGAGAGGCTTTGGGGCACGCCGGGAGCGTGTTGGTCTCGGCAGAGCCGAGGCACAGCCTCAGGCAGGGACCCCGCGGGGTCCTGGGGCTGCTCCGGAGGGAGGCGGCGAGGAGCAGTCCGGGGCCGCAGCCGCCTGCGTTTCGGGGCCGAACCTTCGCCGTCGGCCGTTTTATTAATAAAAACTTGCAAAACCCTTCCTCGGCACCCCGGGCCCTTCCTGGCAGAGCTCGGCCAGGGCTCGCTGTGCACCTGGGGGCAAGGATTGTGCCCTTCTCGCTTTTGGTCCGTGGGCAGCCTCTCCTCGGCAAGCCTGCCCCGTCCTGGCGCTTGGTGTTTCAGGGACATCGACGAGGAGGGCTGAGCCAAATCACTTAAGGCACCAAAACAGCTCTGCGAAGGACAACCCCAAGTGTTTTGCTGAGCCTACATGAAGCTGGGGTTTGCTCCTCTGCGAGCCAAAACAGAGAGCCCAAAGCAGGATTTCCCTGATGGTTGTGGCCCCAGACTGTGCTGCTGAGGCCCAAAGAGGAGCTGTAGCCAGGCAGGGCACAGCTGCTCGCTGGGCACAGCTGGGCACAGCTGCTCGCTGGGCAGCCGCTCGCAGTCCAGCTCGGGCAGCTGATGGTCTTCGTTAGACACCTCCTAATTAGGCGTCCTCAGGAGGTTAAGCCAGCAGCTCCCCCGGGCAGGACTGGGTGTGGGAGGCTCCACACACCCTGCCCCTTAAGGTGGGGGCAGCTGTGCACTTGTGGGGCCCCCCGGAGTTTGATGTGTGAGGATCTGGGGGTGCGTTCCCCTGCTCACCACCGGGGGACGGTGCCGGGGAAGGCTCTGCCCCGGGTGCCAGGGACTGATTTAATACCAGGTATAAATCTGAGCTCTAATTGACTTCACCTCCTCGGATCTTAACCCGAGGAGAAAACATCTGGGCCCGATGTGATTTTATTAAGTGCTGATTTCATCAGCCAAGAGGAAAAAAAAANCCCTCCCACCCCCTGCCTGTTCTTTCAGCTGCTCAGAGACTTTCCGGGACAGATTTAGGGCTGCTCGTGTTTGGAAAGTCTGAGCAGCCTTGGCTGAGCAGCCAGGAGTGAGCAGAAAGGGCAGCAGGAGTCAGCCCCTGGCAGTTTTAAACCTGAAAAAAAAAAAAAGGAACAACCCCAAAAAGGAGCCAAAAGCCAAAGAAAACTTCAGCTCTCACTGAGAAAGGAGAGACTGAGGGGGGGGGGGGGCAGGGGAGACCCTGG
>WBNM01026609.1:63735-74074 GCA_013399055.1 Ramphastos sulfuratus
CCCCCTGCCTGTTCTTTCAGCTGCTCAGAGACTTTCCGGGACAGATTTAGGGCTGCTCGTGTTTGGAAAGTCTGAGCAGCCTTGGCTGAGCAGCCAGGAGTGAGCAGAAAGGGCAGCAGGAGTCAGCCCCTGGCAGTTTTAAACCTGAAAAAAAAAAAAAGGAACAACCCCAAAAAGGAGCCAAAAGCCAAAGAAAACTTCAGCTCTCACTGAGATAGGAGAGACTGAGGGGAGGGGGGGCCAGGGGAGTCCCTGGGGCTTGCACAGCCAAGGGATTGTTCCGAGCCGCTTCGGGACGAGCCTGAGACTTACCCTGCCTCACTCCTGCCCTGCTGCTGTTCCCCTGCCAGGACCCCCTTTGGCACAGGTCACATCCAACACCTCTGCTGCTGTCCTGTGAGTGGGGAGATGTCATTGTCCAAAGTGTGTCCCAGCTGCTGTCCCCAGGTGGTGTCCCCAGGGCTCAGTGCTGGGGCTGAGCCTCTCCAATATCTTCAATGGTCTGGACATGGGGACTGAGACAACCTCAGTTTGCAGATGGCACCGAGCTGGGAGGGACCTGGTGCAGGATCAGAGGCTCTGCAGAGGGACCAGGCCAGGCTGGATGGGTGGGACAAGGCCAATGGGATGAGGTTCAACAAGGCCCAGGGCTGGGTCCTGCCCTTGGGGCACAACAGCCCCAGCAAGGCTCCAGGCTGGGGCAGAGTGGCTGGAAAGTGCCCAGCAGGAAAGGCCCTGGGGGTGCTGGGGGACAGCAGCTGAAGGGGAGCCAGGGGGTGCCCAGGTGGGCAAGAAGGGCAGCAGCAGCCTGGCCTGGCTCAGCAATGCTGTGGGCAGCAGCAGCAGGGCAGGGATTGTGCCCCTGGGCTGGGCACTGCTGAGGCCAGCCCTTGAGTGCTGGGTTCAGTTGTGGGCCCTGAGTGCCAGAAGGACATTGAGGAGCTGGAGCAGGGCCAGAGAAGGGCAACAAAGGTGGGACAGGGTCTGGAGGAGAGGTCTGGGGAGGAGCAGCTGAGGGAGCTGGGGGTGTTGAGCCTGGAGCAGAGGAGGCTGAGAGGAGACCTCATTGCTCTCTGCAGCTCCCTGCAAGCAGCCTGCAGCCAGATGGGTTTGGGCTCTTCTCCCTAGTCTCAGGTGATAGAAGGAGAGGAAATGGCCTGAAACTGTGCCAGGGGAGGTTCAGGTTGGAGATGAGGAACATTTTCTTTGCTGCAAGAGTGGTCAGGGATTGGCACAGGCTGCCCAGGTGGAGTCTCCATCCCTGGAGGTTTTCAGGAAACCTGTGGCCATGGCACTGGGGCCGTGGTTTAGTGGCCATGGTGGGGCTGGGTTGCTGCTGGTCTGGATGACCTTGAAAGGCTTTTCCAACCCAAACAATTCTGTGAGTCTCTGAAACATCTTTGCTGAAAGGGTTCTCAAAGCCAGGCCCAGGCTGCCCAGGGAGGGGGTTGAATTCCCACCCCTGGAGGGAAAGCTGCAGAGATGTGGTGCTGAGGGCTGTGGTTTAGCAGCAGCCTTGGTAGAGTCAGAGAAGGGTTGGACTGGGTGACCCCCGAGGGCTCTTCCACCCAGAGCTGTGCCATGCTCCTGTGCCTGGTGCCCTTTTGGCAAACACAGAGCTTGTGTTTTTCTCCAGGTGACATCTCCAGCCACAGCTTCCAGCTGAGCCTTGCTGGAAGGGGCAGGTTGCTGTGGAGGTGGCTGAGGCACAGCTGGTGGCATCCAGTGCTGAAGGGCTTTTAATGGGCAAGCCAGAGGCAAAGTCAGCCTGGGCAGTAGGAGGCTGCAGTCAGCAGGGCCAAGGTGCATACAGAGGTGGATTTTACTTGCCAGGGCAGGTAAGCAGAGCAGTGGTGGGGGACTGCCTCCAGTCAGGGACCTGCAATCAAGGAGCTTGTCCTGCAGACATGCAGGAGCAGCTGCCCTCGGGTACCAGCATCCCACTGCAGGAGCATTCCCTGCTGCTTCCAGTGAGCCAGGCAGGGAAGAAAGGGGCAGGGGAGAGGCTGTTTGCCCACCTGACCCGATGGCAGCTCAGGCACTCTCCTGGTGCAGCCCTCCTGGCAGGGTTCTGCCATGGGGTCACAGAGTTGTTCCAGGTGGAAAAGCCCTCCAAGGTCATCCAGTCCAACAGCAACCCAACCCCACCATGGCTACCAAACCATGGCCTCAGGTGCCATGGCCACAGCTTTCTGGAACAGCTCCAGGGATGGGGACTCCACCAGCTCCCTGGGCAGCCTGTGCCAAGCCCTGACCACTCTTGCAGCAGAGTTTTCCCTCTTGCTGGGCTTTAGCAACGGATTTTGGGCTGCAAGGAGCTGGCTCCTGGGGACTTGGAGCACCCACCCAGGGCTCCCACCCTGCAATAGGAAAGCTGGGATCATTTGCTTGCAGGTGTGGGAGAAAACTGGGTCAGAGCTTGGCTCCAACAGCCCCCTCTGAGCTCCCCACACCTTCAGCAGCCCGAGAAGTTGGGATCTGAGCCAAAGCCACCCCCCTGCCGCGCACTAATTGCAAAGTTAAAGTGCTCGAGTTGCTAGACAGAGACAGATGTGCAAGGGAGAAGTCATCCTCCAGGAGCTGAAGGTCTGGGGTGGGGGATGGCTGCAAAATAAACCCCCACTGGGGGTGGCTGGAAGGCAGCTCAGGCTCATACCGATTCCTTGACGCCGTCCTTCCCTTCCCCAAAATAAACAGGAACCGTCTGGAGAGCCCCAGCCCGGGGAGCGGAGCTGCCCAGGATAAATAAACACAGGCAGAGGGCCCGGGCGAGCTCAGCCAGCTGCTCACTGCCTGCTGCTAGCGGGAGGAGGAGGATGGAGCTTGGAATGTCTGCTCGGAGGGAGAGAGCATGGAGCCCTTGCCCCAGTCAGTGGGATTTGAGGGAAGAGCTGAAATGGGCTCCTGGAGCCCCCCCCCAGGTGGCTTCCTGCTCCTCAGCCCCCACAGGCAGCCTTTGGCCCGGGGGTAGTGGCAGACTGGGGAAAGGGCTGGGAAAGGCTGAACTTGGGGTTTGACAGCACAGCACTGCAAGCAGCTTCACATTTCTGCTTCTGGACGGGTTTTTTAGTGCCCCAGGTGGTTTTGCAGTGGGTTCTGCTTGCTGGACTCCAAGCCTGGCTAAGTGCTGCCATCTCCAGCTGGCCCAGTTTGCCACACTGGCCAGCAAGGCTCCATGACCACCCCTTTGCCCTGGCACAAGGACTGACACTCCAGCAGGCAGCTGTGAGGGCAGCTCTCTGCCTTCTGAAGCAATGGAGATGATGAACTAAAGATGGATTTTGTTTCAGGCCCTCACTCCAGCAGCAGCCCTGGCACAGTGCTGCAGCACTGCCAGGTGCAGTCCTGACCATGAGCAATGGGCACTGGCTGCAGCTGTGGCACAGGAAGGGGCTGAGTGCCTGCAGCTCCTCTGCCCTGTTTTGAGGTGCACCTGCAGGCTTGGAGCTGACCAAGTTAGGCCTCACAGGTGCCAGGGTGTTTTCTGCAGGGGAAGAGGCCTCTGTGCCTTCTGGCTCTGCCTCCTTCATCTTTCATGTCCTGGCAGCAACACTTTGATACTGACAGGGCTGGAAGGAGATGCCCAGGAGAAAATCAAAGCTTGTGTGAGAGCTGTGAGCTCCTTGCCCTCAGGCTTTGGGGCTGTTTGCCCTGAACACAGCTCAGGGCTGCAGTGCTGCTCACCTTTGGCATCATAGCAGCTAACAGGAGCTGAGAGGCTCTGGCCCTCTGGGGCTGCAAACCAGGAGCTCTGGAACTGACCTCCAGCACCTCTGGGAATCTCTTCCTGCCATAGTCCAGATGGGAAAAGCTCCTTCCCTGCACTGAAGTGGTCACACAACAGTCCAGGCCAGCCAAACACCCTCTCCCTACCAGCAACTGAGACCCTGCACCCAGCTGCAGGGGAGGAAGAGTTTAGTGTCCCTGTTTTGTTCCCTCCTCCACTCCGAAGGGTTCCAGCCAAAGGCACCACCCCCAACAATCCACAGCCTGAGTTTCCAAAGAACACCCTGCAAGGGGAACAGGCAGCCTGCAGAGGCACTCTCACCCTGGGGCAGCAGGAGGTAAATAAATGAAGACCACTTCAGGAGCTTCTCAGTGAGTTTTTTTAAACTGAAGTGAAAAAGGAACAGTAACAAACCATCACCTGTGGGGAACAGGAACAAACCAGCCCAGGTCAGCTCCAGTGCAAAGAGAGGGAGAGGGGGAGAGGTTAAAGCACCTTTGCAGCCTGCAGAGGCTTCAACTGCAGCCTCCTGCAGAGGCAGCTGCTGCTGCTGCTGAGTGCAGGTGTTGGTTTCAGAGCTGAAGGCAGTGCTGGGTGGCAGTGCTGCCCTTCACCTGCTTTGCTGGCCCCCTCTGAGCCTGGCACAGCCCACAGCTGCAGCCTCCTGCTGCCCAGCCAGGGTCAGTGCCATCAAACTGGCATCTCCTCTGGGTGCAGGCTGCTGCCACTAGCTGCTGCGGAGTGGTTTGGCATAGACTGGCTCCAGGAGGTGGTAGATGAGGAGCAGGAACAGGCAGCCCAGCAGCACCAGGCTCATCACAGCCAGCAGCACCAGGCGGCCGAGGAAGAAGGTGTCCACGATCTGGGGAGAGTTAGAAAGCGAAGGTCACAGCACTTGGTGTAGCCTCAGTCTGCAACATCACATCCTAGGAAAGAGGATTTCAGGAGGAAAGCCTCTGGGGCTCCCCCAGACCTCAACGAACCCCAGAAGTTAAGGGCTGGAAGGGATCTCAAAAGATCACCCAGCCCAACCCCCCTGGCAGAGCAGGGCCACCCAGGAGCACACCCGGGGGGCTTGGAATGTCTCCGGAGATTTCTCTTGCTTTTCCTTCCTGGCCCACATGCTCTCTGTGGGAAGTGGAGGGTGTGACAAAAGATCCAAGGAATCCCTTTCTCCTGAAAAAAGGCCTCTTGCGTGACAGGTGACACCGAGGGAGCAGCAGCACAGGGAAGAACACAAGCCAAAACCTGCAGCAGCCCTCCCCGGC
Source organism: Ramphastos sulfuratus (assembly GCA_013399055.1). Taxonomy (NCBI): domain Eukaryota; kingdom Metazoa; phylum Chordata; class Aves; order Piciformes; family Ramphastidae; genus Ramphastos; species Ramphastos sulfuratus. The sequence continues at coordinate 68,731 of WBNM01026609.1, forward strand.
CATAAAGCTCCCAGTGCAAAATTCTTCCCTTTTAGAAGGGAAATGGGGGAGGGGAAGATAAAAAGCTTTTAAAAAGCAGCAGATCCAGTGGCAAGACGAGGCAGTGAGTAGGCTGGGTACAAAATCAGCCTCGCAGCCGCTGGGACTCCCCCAGAGCCTCGCTCAGCCCCGGCTCAGCTCCACAACCGGCAGGGCGCAGGCTGAGCCGCGGCGCTGCTGCAGCAGTCTCCTGTGAGCCCAGCGCTGCCGCCTCCCGCAGGCTGCACTTTTTAATTAGCCAATTAGCAGAGTTCGGGTGCAGAGAGCCCAGGCCATGCATTATTGATAGGCAGGGCTGGTCCAGTCCAATTGAAGATCCAAGGAGCTGCTGGCCTCCCGGGCACAGAGCCGCGCTCGGGCTGCCCTTCATCTCCAGCCCTTAGAGCAGCAGGTCCCAGGCACAGCACAGGCAGGGAGGAACTGACGAACGCCTTTAGCAGGGACTTACACAGTTCAGAATCTTGGAGAGCAATAATTAATGGCTATTAATAATAGAACAGAGGAAACGGCACCTAAACCACCGCCAAACTTTGTGTGTTCAAAGCTCAAAGAGCTCTGGGAGAGCTCAAGCTGTTAGCTCAGGCAGCAGCCATGCGGGCAGCTTGATGGGACCCAAAACTGGGGGGGAAGGGGATCCCCCCAATGCAGACAAGGAGCTGTCTGAAACAGAGGGCTCCATGCTGGGCTGTGGGAATCAAAGAATCCATCCAGCTGGCAGAGCCCTCCCAGCTCAGCCAGCCCAACCCTGACCCAGCACCAAACCAGGGCCCCAAGCACCAGGGCCACACAGTGCTGAACCCCCCCAGGGATGGTGACTGCAGCACTGCCCTGGGCAGCCCATTCCAAGCTTTGGGAACCCTTCCAGGGCAGAAAGATTTCCTGAGCTCCAGCCTGAGCCTCCCCTGGGGCAGCTTGGAACCATTCCCTCTGCTGCTGTCCCTTGCCCCCAAGGAGCAGAGGCTGCCCCCTCCTCACCCCAACCTCCCTGCAGGCAGCTGCAGACAGCAGTGAGGTCTCCCTCAGGCTCCTCTGCTCCAGCCTGACCCCCCCCAGCTCCCTCAGCCCCTCCTCACCCCCAGCTGCTCCAGGCCCTTCTCCAGCCTCCCTGCCCTGCTCTGCACAGGCTGCAGCCCCTCAGTGTCCTTCCTGCAGTCAGGGCCCAGAGCTGAGCACAGCACTCGAGCTGTGGCCTGCCCAGTGCTGAGCACAGGGGGATGGGCACCTCCTGCCCCTGCTGCCCACCTCTGTCTGACCCAAGCCAGGATGCCCTTGGCCTGCTTGCCCAGCTGGGCACTGCTGCCTCATGCTCACTCACTGCCAACCAACACCCCCAGGTCCCTCTCCAGGCTGCAGCTTTCCAAGCACACATCCCCAGGGCTGCAGCTCCCCAGGGGCAGGACCTGGCCCTTGGCCTTGGTGCACTTCACCCTCTGAGCCCTGGCCCATGGCCCTCAGCTGCCCAGAGCCTACTGCAAAGCTTCCCTACCCTCTAGCAGATGGGCACAGCCACCCAGCTTGGTGCCACCTGCAGAGTCACTGAGGGAGCCTCAATGCCCTCACCCAGACCCTGGATAAAGATAACCAACAAGAGAGCCAAAGAGCAGTAACTGGGCTTTAAAGCACAAAAAAAAAAAAAAACAAAAACAAAAAAACAAAAAACGGCTGCAGAATTAGAGGGAAAATGGTCAAAACTCCCTGCCATGGGCTAAGGGCATGCCCCAAGCTGTGCAGGTAGGTGGGAGCACAGCAAGCCAAGGACCAAGCAGTGAAAGGGGATGGCAGAGGGGGAACAGAAGCTGCTAGAGCTCAGGACAAAGCTGAGGGGGATAAAAGGATGAATGTGACTCCTGCATAGAGCCCTCCTGGGCCTGGGGGTGGCAGAATGGGAGCTGAAGCCCACAGGTCACACAAAAATAAGGGACTCTGAAGTTGAACTGGATCCCTGCTGCAGGAGTGACACTGCCTGTACCCACAGCAGCCTGTGCTGGAGAGAGACCAGCAGCAGGAGCTTGGGGTTGCTGCTGGGGCACCCCCTAGGGAAAGATCCATCCCCAGGGCCTCAGAACACCCATGAGGGTCATCCCTGGACTAAAGATCCATCCCTAGGACCTCAAAACACTCATGAGGGTCCTCCCTGGACTAAAGATTCATCCCCAGGGCCTCAAAACACTCATGAGGGTCATCCCTGCACTAAAGATCCATCCACAGGGCCTCAGAACACCCATGGGGATCATCTCCGGGCTAAAGATCCATCCTCAGGGCCTCAGGGCTGCTGCTGGAGCCGTCCCTGCGGGACAGGCCCAGCCCTGGGCCCCGAGGCAGCCTTCGAGCCCAGGCCCGAGGTTAAAGCCCATCCCTGAAGCCCACCCCTGAAGCCCACCCCTGAGCTCATCCCTCGAGCCCATCCCGGGGCTTAGGCGCTGCTGCCGGGGTCAGGAAAGGAGGTAAAGGTCCAACCCTGGGGCACCCTTGGTACATCCCTGAGGCAGAGTCCCACTCCCAGCGGCCTCAAAGCTGCCCTGGGGCTCTCCATGGGATGAATGCCGACTGCCGGGGCTCAGGGTACCCACGGTGGGCACTGCTGTGCCAAAGATCCATCTGCAGGTGCCCGAGGTCCTCCTGGGGGCCGTTCTTCAGAGAAAGGCTCAGCCTCAGCGGCTCAGGGCAGTTTCTGGGACCTCTTGGGACGCATCCCCAGGGCTCAATGTACCCCCGAAGGCCAGCCCTGAGGTGAAGATCCACACCCGGGCCCCGGGGCAGCCGCTGGGCCCTTCCGCCCGGTACCCTCCCACCCGGCCGCCTCACGGCGCTCACCTCCTCGGCGGCAGCTGAGGCCGGGCTCCCGTCCTCCCGGGGGAAGAGCACCAGCGCGGCGCTGAGCACTACGGCTCCCAGCACCACCGGCACCGCGGCGAGCCTAAGGGGAGGGAGAGGCGGGCAGAGAAGCCTCAGCGCCCGGCCCGGTCCTACCTTCCTGCCCTCCGCCCCTCCGCTCTGCCGCCACTCACCGGGCCCGGCCGGCCGCGCGGGACAGCGCCAGGCAGAGCAGCAGCGACAGGCCCCAGAGCAGCTGCAGGAGCAGCACGCCCGGGCCCATGCCCAGCGCCGCGCCCGCCGCCTCCGCCATGCTGCCGCTTCGCCTTAGCAACCGAGCCGCGCCAGCGCGCCGCAGCCAATCAGCGCCGCACGACGTTCGCATGGCGCTGCCCATTGGCTGGCGGGAGGGGCGAGGGGGCGGGGCTGCGCCCGTGCTGAGCTGCGAGAGGGCTGGTGCCGGCGGTCCCGCTCCCGCTCGTCATTGTGGTTCCGGTCCCAGTTTCGGTCTCGTTGCTCATTCTGGTTCCGATCCCTGGTCCCAGTTCCAACTTTGTCACAGTCCTGACCCCACTTACGTTTCCTGTCGCAGACTCAATCCCATTCCCGATCCTGGTCCCAGTCCCACTCTCAGTCTCAGTTCTGGTCCTGATGCCAGTTCTAGTCTTGATCATGGTCCCAGTCCTGACCCAAATTCCAGTCCCGATCCTAGTCCTGGTCCTGGTGCTCATGCCCACGCCCATGCCCATCCCAGCACTACTCCCAGGATCAGTCCTGCTGTCCTGGTGGCAGGGAGCTCAAAGGACCTTCCTCCTGCTGCTGCCCTCCCACAGCTGGCAGCTCCATCCTGGTCCTCATGGCCACCCTGAACCTCCTGGGTTGCAGCCTGAGGCCATTTCCTCTTGTCCTGTCCCTTGTTCCCTGGCAGCAGAACGCAGCCCCAGCTGGCTGCAGGCTGCTTGCAGGGAGCTGCAGAGAGCAATGAGGTCTCCTCTCAGCCTCCTCTGCTCCAGGCTCAACACCCCCAGCTCCCTCAGCTGCTCCTCCCCAGACCTCTTCTCCAGACCCTGCCTCACCTTTGTTGCCCTTCTCTGGCCCTGCTCCAGCTCCTCAATGTCCTTCTGGCACTCAGGGCCCACAACTGAACCCAGCACTCAAGGGCTGGCCTCAGCAGTGCCCAGCCCAGGGGCACAATCCCTGCCCTGCTGCTGCTGCCCACAGCATTGCTGAGCCAGGCCAGGCTGCTGCTGCCCTTCTTGCCCACCTGGGCACCCCCTGGCTCCCCTTCAGCTGCTGTCCCCCAGCACCCCCAGGGCCTTTCCTGCTGGGCACTTTCCAGCCACTCTGCCCCAGCCTGGAGCCTTGCTGGGGCTGTTGTGCCCCAAGGGCAGGACCCAGCCCTGGGCCTTGTTGAACCTCATCCCACTGGCCTTGGCCCATCCATGCAGCCTGCCCAGGTCCCTCTGCAGAGTCCCCAGCAATGACTTCCCCATTCCTGCTGGCCACACTCTTCATGGTCCCAGCCAGGACTGTGGCCTTGGCCCCCTGAGCTCAGAGCTGGCTCAGAGGGGTGAGTTGGGGTCAGGAGAGCCTTATTGGGGCTCCACCTTTAAATGCACCATCCCCAGCTTGTGCCAGTGGCAAAAATGTCCAAGGAGAGCACAACAGGAGGTGCCTCAGCTGCCGGGGTGGGCACTGGAGGAGCTGTGTAAAGCTCTTGGTGCCGCAGCTCGCCTTGCAGGTTTGCAGCTGGAGCTCCCCAAGGCTGGAAGATTAGAATGCAGAGGGTGCAGGAGCCGAGGCAGGCAGAGAAATATTCTGCTGCTGATTTAAGGAGCAGCCAATTGCTAAATATTTTTATTAGTGGCAAATTTGCAGCTTGCTGGAGCTAATTTCACGCCCGGTGGGTGTGGAGCTGGGGCTGGGGCTGGCGGCAAATTGCCCTCGGTAAGGTGCCTGAGCCTCCTGGGGGGGGCTGCTGCTGAGGACCCCTCTGGGCACCCCCTTCCTGGGGTGGCTGCTGCTGAGGACCCCTCTGGGCACCCCCTTCCTGGAGTGGCTGCTGCTGAGGACCCCTCTGGGCACCCCCTTCCTGGGGTGGCTGCTCATGGATTGGGAGCCCCAAGGGGAGCTCAGTTCTTGCAGCACCACTGCAGACCCAGACCCAGCGATTCTCCCCAGGGTGTGACAGGAACCACTCCCACCCCCTTCATTTGCATGCATTTGCATATGGAGCTGTGCTGCAGTGGGCATGGGTGTGGCACTTGTGGGGCTCTGGGATTCTCCAGCATGGAAAGATGCTGCCTAGGGGTGGGGTTGGGGGTATTTTAGGGGTTATTTGGGGTGTTTGGGGGGGTTGTGGGTTGACTAAATTGATCAATTATTGCTATTGAAATAAGCTAATAATAAGAATTTAAAAAACCATATTATTTATAATAATAATTAATAATATTAATATATTAGGTATTTTCATATACTATAAACAATAATA
>WBNM01026613.1:0-12831 GCA_013399055.1 Ramphastos sulfuratus
AGCATCACCTCTCTGCATCTTTTCCACACCTCCAGAGATGGGATATCCACCAGCACTCTGGGCAATCTGGGCCAGTGTTTCATCACCTTCATCAGAAAAATTTTCTTCTCCTTTCTAGGCTAAACTTTCCTTTTTTAGTTCAATCCATCACCCCTTGTCCTGTCACAACAGGATCTGCTAAAAAGTCTGTCCCTAGCTTTCTGATTGGCCCCTTTAAGTCCTAGAAGCCCACCAGAAGACCTCCCTGGAACCTTCCAGGTCAGATTGCTTGGGGCTCTGAGCAACTGCTCTAGTTGCAGATGCCCCTTCCAACCCAGACCGTTGTATGAGTCCATGATGAACGAGCTTGCTCTCTGCACTTTCACAACTGGCACTTTTCAGTTTGATGTTTGCCCAGCATCTGACCTAATGGGACTCTGCCACCTACCATGGTGATCAATGAGTATTTGTGCAATGATAGCAACAGGCCATTAACTGCTTTCCCTTGACTCTGCTCCAGGAGAAGCTGCAGCAAGCTGTCCCTTTCTCCTTTTTGAAAGAAGGGAAAAATCATCCCACCTTCTCCTTCTTCTAATATATATATTTTTCATATTTTGCTGTGGTGTGTTCCAAATACCACTAGCTCTTGGCGGCTGAGAGAAAACATGGTGCTGCCAGAACTTTTTTCTCTTATGTCTAGTTTCCATGTTTTTTCAGGGAAGGTCATGCCAAGCCCTCACTACTATTGTCTTTTCAACAGGAGGGCTATGCCAATGCTTTTCCAGCCTTTCAAGGCCCTTTTACAGTGGGATATGTCATGACGTTGCATCCTGTGCCCTCCCTCCTTATTTTCCGATGCTATTTTGCCAGGACCATTTGCTGGAATTTCCAAACAAGTTATCCAATGGTCATTGCTCTGTGAGCCATCAAAGACTGCTCCTGCACAAGGAGGTTTTTACACTGAGGGGAAAAAAATAAAACATGGTGTCCACTATTTGCCCTTTCTGCATGCTAAGGGAAGAACAGAAGGCAAGCCAGAAGCTGGCGATGGGCATGACATCCATGCTGCAAGTCTTGATAAATTAGATAATCTGCAGTCTTACCACTTGGAGAGGGGTCCTAAAATGTGCTGCCTAGAACTCCTGCATGGGTAATGGTTGACCAGAGAGAGTAGGTTTTTTTTCTTCTAGTGGCCTGCACAAGAGTGATGGATGCAAGCGGTGCAGACCTGAAAGAGGACAAAAGCAGCTGTTGCATATGGACAAGGCTCCCTTCCTAGTGCTTGTCTAGTGAGAAGAAAATTACCCTTGAATTCCTCTTACCCCATCTGTAGCTGGATAGATGTGCAGCAAGACAAGAAAAGTTAATGATCTGGGCAGCATGGTGGAACCAAGAGGAAGAAGAGGGATGGGAGAAGGTCAAAAATGCAACAGATGTGCAAGAAAGTGAAAAATTAAAAGCTTTTAGCTGCAAGATGGAGATAATGACAAGAAGGAGGTGAAAATAAGGGTTTTGCCTTCTGCATTGGAGTGTTTCTTCCACTGGAACACCTGGTAGATTTTCATACTTTCATCCTCATAATGAGAGCAAGATCAGGCTGGAGATAGCTTCCTTGGCCAGTGTGCACTGGTCCTGAGACCTGATGAAATCTCTTCCCGAGTTTTTACAAGAAGTGTTTTTGTCTGTTTGTTTTAGGGGTGGTGGTGTTTATTATTATTTTTTATTAGTTAATTCATGTTATTTATTATGACTTATCTAAAATTCTCCACAAACCTGCTGCACCTGTATCTCTCCTGATAATCAGTGGTTTTCCAAAAGCTCCTGGGAGGTCATATGTGCCTCCAGCACCTGCTGAAGAAGAGTGTTGACACTCCAGGGGTCAGGATAAAGCTCTTGAAAATGTGAGTTTGGCCCAATCAAGGTCTGAACAGACAATATTAAGAAGCTCTTGCTTGTATACAACTATACACATATTAAATATGTGTTTATGCCATATGCAAATAATTGTTGCTGTTATTCTTACTAATTACTTTCTATGGTGGACTTAAACTAGCAAAACGTTGTGATTTTGGGGGTGGTCGGTGCCGGGGAAGAAAAACTTGTTTATTACACTAGAAATCCCCATGTTTTGGCAACCTGTGCCTAAAGTTCTGTCTCAGTGAGCAGCTGCTGACACTGTATTATGTTGTCCTGATGATGTAGGTTGTCCCTTTGCTCCCTAAGGAGTCAACTGTGCCTTGCTTAGCATTGCAGTAGCCAGGGAGAAAGCACCCAGCAATGTTGCACCACCAGTAAGCGGGTTCATGTTGTAAAGAGAGAAGCCATGGACTGAGAGAGAAGATAAAAGAAATTGCAGGGTTTGGGGGAAGCTTTAGAAGACAAAAAGAGCTGATTTTTATTTTTTTTTTTTTTATTTTGCAGGCTGGTGTCACTGCCTCTTCTGGGTCAGAGAGCCCTATAAGGGACACTTGGAATAGGAGAAGGGGACATCTGACACCTCCTCTGCATGTCAGCTCATCCTGCTCTGGGGTGGCTGGTGGATTCAGGCTCTCCCTTTTCTAGGAACAAGCTGGGTGATGAGCACTCAGCAAGCTAAAGTTAGGTGGCATGAACCCTGACCTTAGTCTCATAGCCCCACTGTCTCCATCCCACTAAGCGAGGATGGGAACCTGCCCTTCTCTTGTTGCGCTGCTTGGACCTTGCGAGGCTCCCTCACAGCAGCAACTGCAAGATCCAGAAGTACCTTCCACAGGAGATTCTGCAAACTCACAGGAGTTTTCCTTAGCAACAGCAGCTCTTTCCACTTCTCCAAGGACCTCAGCTTGAAACCAAACTAATGCCTACGTGAGGGCAGTAGACTTCATTGTATCCATTTCACTTTCTGGTAAGGTGAGAAGTGGGAGAAGCCTCAGATGAACCCTGCTGGCCTTAGATGAACCTCAGTCAACTTTTCTTCCCATCCCATGTGCTGTGACTATATACTTGCCTCCTCCTCGAGGACCCCATCTCTCTGTATCCCACTTGCTTCCCTCCTTGATAGCCTCCAAATCCACAGCTTTACTTTGGCAGCAGAGGGCACTGCCCCCTTCTTAATTTTCCAGGCTCATCCCCCCTCTCTCAGGCTCCTCCGAGGGCTGCAATTAGGATCTGGGTAAGTGGTGCTGTCTGTCTGCAGGCTCCTGAGAGTTTGATTTGTCTTGGCTCCCAGCTCTGACATGCCTGGGAAGGGCAAGGAAAGGAAATGGGTGGGAGCTCCCATCTAACCACGAATTTGTCCTCCCCCCTCCCCTTTTCTTTTTTATTTTTTTCCTTCTTTCCCCCATTCCCTTCCCTCCCCCATCCCAGCCAGAGGAAGGATCACAGTGCATTGTTTTGAAAGCATTGCTCTGAAAGTTTGGGTTGGAAATCTCCCTTTATTTATTTTTTTTCTCTCCCCTTCAGATGCTGTGAGTCTCTCTCATTTCCATGGGCTCACAATGACGTGGGATTATTACAGAAGGCAGTGGCCATGTGTGTCTGTGTGCCTGCAAAGGATCTTTGCTTGTTTGCTTGTGTTTGTATGAGAGTGTTGAGGCAGGACCTAGAGCACTGTGTTCAATTTTGGACTTCCCAGTTCAAGAGAGGTAAGGAAATACTGGAGGGAGTCCAGCAGAGGCTACTGAGGGGCCTGAAGCATCTCTGTGAAGGAGGGAAGGCTGAGAGCCCTGGGGCTGTTGAGCCTGAAGACGAGCAGACCCAGAGAAGTTGGCCTCAGTATATATAAATATCTAAAGAGTGGAGGCCATGAGGATGGGGCTAGGATTTTCTCAGGGGTGGCCAGTGATAGGGCAAAGGGCAGTGGGCACAAACTGGAATCCAGGAGGTTTCACTAGCACTTAAGGAAAAACCTTACTGTGAGTTTGCTGGAGCCCTGTGCCAGGCAGNGTAAGGAAATACTGGAGGGAGTCCAGCAGAGGCTACTGAGGGGCCTGAAGCATCTCTGTGAAGGAGGGAAGGCTGAGAGCCCTGGGGCTGTTGAGCCTGAAGAAGAGCAGACCCAGAGAAGTTGGCCTCAGTATATATAAATATCTAAAGAGTGGAGGCCATGAGGATGGGGCTAGGATTTTCTCAGGGGTGGCCAGTGATAGGGCAAAGGGCAGTGGGCACAAACTGGAATCCAGGAGGTTTCACTAGCACTTAAGGAAAAACCTTACTGTGAGTTTGCTGGAGCCCTGTGCCAGGCAGCCCAGAGAGGTTGCAGAGTCTCCTTCTCTGGAGAGATTCCAAACTTGCCTGGACGTTGTGAACCTGGGTAACCTGTTGTGGGCAACCTTGCTTTGGCTGGGGTGGGGGTTGGACTGGAAGATCTCCAAAGGTCCCTTCCCACCCCTGTCTCTGTGTGGTTCTGTGACTCTTATCATTCTATGTGCTTGGTTGCAGGCAGGAGCTACACCATCACTTCTAAGTGTCCAAAGATTTAATTTGCTGCTCCTGAGATTTCACTTCAGTGTGGACCTTTATGTTTTAAAAAAATAATCTTACTGTCCTTTTTCTGATCTATCTCCTAGACTTCTCATCTTACAGGCCCATCCTGACAAGTGCTGAGTATCCTCAAAGAATTGCAAAACATATATTGTGGATCTGAGCAATGGAGAGGAATCAGGCAAAGAGTATCTGTAAGAAAGCTTGGGACAATCTTTTTAGCAAGGCCTGTTGTGACAGGACAATGGGTGATGGTTTAAGCTAGAAGGGAAAGATTTAGACTAGAGAGAAGGAAGGAATTTCTTCCCAGGTTACCAGGGTCTTGTGGCATCCATAGCATCACTGATTGACTGTATCATTGGAGATAATCATCCTGGTTTAGTATTAGATACAGGCATTTCCTGACTCACATGATCCACATCCTATTCTCACTCTCTGAATTCAGAAAGTGATGCACAGGTGTGGGAAGGTAAAAAAAGAGAGGATCCTAACCTTAGTTTTTGTATAGGCTTCAGGGCCTCCATTAAAGCCTGGGTGCAGTCCCCTCTCTTGCATCCACCCACACTAAAGGACATCACTTGCTAGCTGATAACTTTAATCTGGTGATTAGAGAATCACTCATGTGTTCAGAGCAGTGGGTACCAACACTTCATTTGTCCTTATTTGCTCTGACACACTTGGCTTGTAGGATCCTTTTTCAAAGTGTGAGCAGTCTCACAGCAAAATGTGGTGGATGCCCACAGTGAAGTCTGTCAGGAGAAGAAAAGTCACCTGCAGTCAATCTGCAATGAGTTCTAGGAGGTGATGATATTCTTTAGCACCAGCACTGGGCCACGAGATGATGTGAGAGGCCTCTTTCAAAGGGAAAACCTTTGTACAGCCATAGTTTGTTTTTAACCTTGGATTTTCATGAGAATTTGTTTTTACCTTGACTTTTCATGAGTTTTTGTCAGCCAGTTCTGTCAGCTGTCAGCTGTCCCCTTTGCTTGAAGAAAGCTCAGCAGACAAGAAGAGCTGGGAAGAGCTAGATCTGCAGTGTGTGGGCGCAGCCCAGAGGGCCAACCGAGAGCTGGGCTGCAGCAAGAGCAATGTGGCCAGCAGGGCAAGGGAGGGGATTCTGCCCCTTTGCTCTGCTCTCCTCAGACCCCATCTGGAGTCCTGTGTGCAGTTCTGGAGCCCCCAGCACAGGAAGGACATGGAACTGTTGGAGTGGGTCCAGAGGAGGCCACGAAGATGCTCAGAGGGCTGCAGCAGCTCTGCTGTGAGGACAGGCTGAGAGAGTTGGGGCTCTGCAGCCTGGAGAAGAGAAGGCTTCCAGGAGACCTTAGAGTAGCCTTCCAGGATCTGAAGGGGGCTACAGGAAGGCTGGGGAGGGACTATTGACAAGGTCTTGCAATGACAGGACAAGGGGCAATGGGTTTGAACTGGCAGAGGGGAGATTGAAACTGGATGTTAGGAGGAAGTTGTTTGCAGTGAGGGTGGTGAGACACTGGCACAGGTTGCCCAGGGAGGTTGTGGCTGCTCCCTCCCTGGAGGTGTTCAAGGCCAGGTTGGACGAGGCCTTGAGTGACCTGTGCTAGTGGGAGGTGTCCCTGCCTATGGCAGGGGGTTGGAACTAGTTGATCCTTGAGGTCCCTTCCAACCTTACCATTCTATGATTCTATGATACATATTTGCCACAGGCTGGCATCATAAACACAAAAAAAGGGCAAATAATAGAAAGGGAAGAATGGTCTCTTCACTTGGAAACAGAAATGACACACATGGGAAGAAAAAAAACCAATATGCAAAATAATTTTCGCACGTTTGGGAAAGGAAACATGGAAACGTAACAGCCTCTGAGAACAGGTTGTGTTGGGAGAGAAACAATGTGAGCAGTCATTTTCTCATCCTCCTGTCAGTCCAAGACTTGTGTGAAAAGGCCGATGTTGAATCCCAGCTAGCCATTAAATAACAACAAGAAGTCTGCCCAGTGGCTGCCATTTGCCAATTGTGAGCTTTCTGCACCTCCAGCAGGACCGGGAGAGACGGAAATCTGCAAAACATCCCAGCTAGGAGCGCAGAATCCTTCAAAACTCTAATCTCACCCGTGGGGACAATCTGATTAAATGAGTGTTACTTATTGTTCCAACACCATGGCAATGTCTCCAGGAGGAATACAAATCACTTAGTGCAATGAGATAGAGCCAGCTGAGCAGGTACCAGGAATGTGGGAGTCGCTTATTAAGTCACTCAGGAGGAAGGAGGTTTTAGGTTTTTCTGTGCTTTTCTTTATTTTATTTTTATTTGCCTGCACTCATCACCCCCACACACAGCACCACCACTTTTTATAGTGAAACTAATAAGATAGAGTCTGATCCAGAAAACTCTAAGCCTGTGACAGAGTTTTTTCCATCGACCAGGTGGGACCTTTGTGCTGGCAACTCTCTGTCTTGATCACATCTCAGCGGGTTGAAATCAGCACAGCTCTCCTGAAGCCAGGGAAGGCTTCTCATCTATCACTTATTTTATTAATATTGCTCTGTCTACAGGTCCTGCCTCTCCAAGAACACATCTTCTATTTCATTGCCTCTCATCAAAGGCAAAGTGTGAGTGCTGATCTGCCTGGGCTGAGGATCTGGCCCAGCTTTCTCGTTGTTGTTTTTCTTCCCTCTCTCTCTCTCTTTTTCCTCCCTCTCCCTCTTTTATAGCAACATTGGAATTACTGTAAGGTTTACAGTGCAGTAATAATCACCTCATTATTATTAATAACCATGGCAACAGAATGGAAATTAATCACACTACTTCTGTTTATCCCCATAGAAACAGAGCCAAAACAAACAAGACTTGTCCACAATACCTGTTCCTAGAAATCATACATACCACAGAAGTACCAATGAAATGCACCAACAACTATAAGCTGCCTGAAACATTCAGTACCACCTATGGAAAAGTCAAGGATAGACTGGCAGGTCCATAATGAGAGGTGATGCTTCCTCAGATTGAAATTAGTGACTGACAAATACCTTCAGTTGCTTTCTTGGTTTTGCTCTTCAGCATTTATGCTGGTTACTGGCTGCTGAATGACATTGACAGGTCTTACTCTTCATAGAATCACGAATGGTTTGGGTTGGAAGGGACCTTTGAAGTTCATCTGGTCCGACCCTCCTGCAGTCAGCAGGGACATCTTCAACTAGATCAGGTTCTTTGGAGCCCCAAATAACCTGACCTGGAATGGTCCCAAGGATAAGGTCTCTACCACCTCTCTGGGCAACTTCAGCCACTGTTTCACCACCCTCTTCCTTCTTTCTAGTCTAAACCTCCCTATTTCAGTTCAAACCATCACCCCTTGTCCTGTCACAACAGACCCTGCTCAAAAATCTGTTCCCAGCTTTCTGATCAGCCCCTTCAAGTCCTCAAAGACCACCAGAAGATCTTACTGGAGCTTTGTGTTCTCTAGGCTTAATAACCCCAACTCCCTCAGCCTGGCCTTACAGAGAGGAGTTCCACCCTTGGATTACCTCTGTTGCTTCTTCTGGCCCCTCTCCCACAGGCCCATGTCTCTCCTGTGTTGAGAACTCCAGAGCTGGCACCAGCATTGCACCTGGGATCTCAGCAGAGTAGAGTAGAAAGGGACAATCATCTCCTTCGACCATGCTTCTGTTGTCGCCCAGGACACAGCAGCCTTCTGAGCTGCAACCTCTTCATCACTTTTTAAACAATAATTCTGGGTTAACTAGGCCTAAGGTGGTCAGGGACTGGAAGGGGGGCTTCAGAGAAGCATCACTTTGGAAGGAACTTGATGACTTCTGAAGAAACTGCACAGACAACGCTCCTTCCAGTGTGCCAAGCAGCAAAGTTCCAGTACAATAGTGAAGATGGTTGTAGCATCATCATCCTCTTCTGCAGATGGTATGGAAGTCATAGTCCTCACTCCTCATGCAGAGAAGTGAAACTCCAAGACCTGTTTTCACATTAGAATCTCTGTTCTACCACAGTCATTCTTCATTCAGATTCTGTTGCACACCAGTTGTCCATCTGTCGTTCCCCCCCCTACCACTCCTGCATTTTATGTAGCCCGATACCAACAGCCAACCTAACCCTGCATCTGCTTTTGCCTACAGTTAAGTGACACACACAAGGGATTGCTTTACATGCTTTCAAAGCACAGAATTCATCTCTCAGATGATCTTTCCTAACCAGAGTTCTGTGGACTCTTATCTGCAGATGTAGCAGCAGAGATTAGAGCTGGCGAAGAAAGATGAGGGAGGCAGGAGACTTAATGATGATTAAAACCACAGCCTTCTGTGAAGCCTTTGTTTTTTTTATTATTATTTGGGATTTTTTTTCAGCAGGATCTGGTCAGACTTAAACCCTCAGGATATTTAAAATCAGCTGCATGTTGGAAACCTTAACTACTTTCAGTAAAGAAGTGAAACTTGACCCCGTGGAGGAGGGACATGTAGCTACTATGTCTTCTGAAATCTGAAAAGCTCTTGATGGATCTTCTCACTCTACTCTCCAGCAACTCTGACAAATCACACCATCTACCTCTCACCTAAAAAAAATGGAGATAAAACTCCTCTTACTTTCCCAAATGCAATTCATTTTATCTACATAATATATCAGTTTTGGTGGAGGGAGGAATTCTTTGCTGTCTCACCGTGCTGTGTGCTGGTAGAGATCCACTAAAATGTGTTCAAATGGAGGAATTACAACTGGAAATACTAAAGGGAACAGCCCTGAGAACAATCTGCTTTGAGGTTTAAGTGACCTTTTAAGCTTACCAAAAAGGCAGAATATAATTAGCTGGGATGGATCCCATCTGAACTTCCTCCAGCTACTCCTCCTGAATCCAATTAAACACAACTTTTCCATGTCAAAGAACAGTTGAGGAGAGATTGATATTGCTTTTGGGCAATGCAAAGACACTCTGAAATGGTTTTTGCCTGTCTTATAGGATCCACTCCCAGAATTATTATTTTTAGTCCAAAAGGCACCAACACTGACAGGTCCCTGAAATTACAGGTCACCAGCAGCGTGGAGAGCAGGTCAAAGGAGGCGATTTTGCCCTTCTGCTGTGCTCCGATGACTTTAGTGCTGGGGCCAACTATGGAGTCCTCAGCACAGCACAGACAGGGACTTGTTGGAGTGGGGCCAGAAGAGGTCACAGCAATGATGGGAGAGCTGGAAGCCCTCTGCTCTGAGAGTTTGGATTGTTCATCCTGGAGAAGAAAAGGCTCCAGGAAGACCTTATTGTAGCCTTTCAGCACTTAAAGGGGGCCTACAGGAAATGTTCATGCAGTGTAGTGTGCCATGGTTTGAATCTCCCAACAGCTCTGATTAAACTTTGGTTGGCAAACCTTTGGTTGGACTGGATGGTCCTTGAAGTCCCTTCCAACCTGGTATTTTATGATTCCATGATTAACATCACAGACAACTTTTCCTGAGGTTGAAGTTGACAGGCTCTCCTTGTGTTATAGAATCATAGAATGGTAAGGTTGGAAGGGACCTCAAGGATCACCTAGTTCCAACCCCCTGCCATAGGTGTTGTCCCATCTTGCAAGAAGGAAGATTCAAATAAAACATTATGAGAATGAGAAGGGTCACTAGAGTGCTGTAAAGGGAAAGGGTGTGGGGATTCCACAGTCATGGAGTTTTGGAAAATACCTAGACAGTTGTGTGTCAGGAATTGCCTAGGTAGAGTGGTTCCTTTCCTAGACCAGGAGATTGGAGTAGATGACCTTATTCTGTTCTTCCTTTGCCCTTTGTATCTATCTATTTATTTATTTATCATTATTTGTGTGTGGTTGTGGTTCTTTCTTTGGATTTGGCCATTCTCATTGAAAAGTGATTTCCATTTGGCTCATACTTTGCCAATTAATGTCAGCTTATATCCCTAGAATTGATAATAATAGCACTGGTGAGAACATTTCTGGAGGGTTCAGCCAGTTCTAGGCCGCTCAGTTCAGGAAAACTTGGACATACTGGAGCAAGACTAACTAAGGGCCACAAAAATGATTAAGAAACTGGAACATCTGTCAGGAGGTTAGAAAAGCTGAGCATATCCAACTTGGAGAAGAGAATGTACAAAAGGATCTTGTTCCAGGGCTCTGTTGTCCTCACAGTAAAGTTTTCCTTTATGTTTATGCTCTAGCTTCCACTCATTGTCACTTGTCTTACCATTGGACTTCAATTAGCAGAGCCTGGATCCATCTTCCTTCACATCTCACCCTTCACATCTTTACAAACATGGATGAGGTCCTCCAAGCTGAAGTGTCCCAACTCCCTCAGTCTTTCCTCAGCAAGGAGATGTTCCAGTCCCTTCAGCATCTTTGTGGCTCTGCACTGGATTCTTTCAAGCAGTTCCCTGAGATCCTTCTTGAACTGAGTGCCCAGAAGTGGAGAAAGTACTCCAGATGCAGTCTCACCAGGGCAGGGTAGAGGAGGAGGAGGAGCACCTGGGTACTCGTCTGACACTAAATTTGTTTCCAGACACCAGAGGATTGCTCTTGCTGGAATTTCACTCTAGATCATCACTTCCCATTTTCATTTCTATCATTTTCACTTTTTAAACTCAAAGGAAGGCACAACTTTTGCCTATCTCCATGTGCAATGCATCTGGACCCATCATCAGATCTACAGGAACCAGTTTGTGGGAGAAAAGAGTCTAAAAGCTCAAGAGAAAAATAATTATATAGCTCTTGAATTATCTAATATTCTTCAATAGGTGTGTAAGAACAGCAAAATTCTACCCACTGTGAGAAAGCCTTGTCTTACAAATTTTCTGAGCCTAAAATATATCATAAGGGTTTGTGTCATGGAAGAAAAACAAACAAAGCCATTTGTGGAACAGTTAAAAAGGTGATTCTGTTCATCAGCTAACTTGAGCCCAATGAGAGCCACAAGTTTTTACATGAAGTGCCATGGGGATTATTATTATTATATTTTTTTTTAATCTGGAGCAGAATCCAGCCCTAACATCCTCCCTGCTGCTTAGTGGAGCTACAGAAAAACAACTTATTTCGTGATAGTGCTGCCAGCACAAAGTGATGTTTTAT
The DNA here is from genome assembly GCA_013399055.1 of Ramphastos sulfuratus. Classification (NCBI taxonomy): domain Eukaryota; kingdom Metazoa; phylum Chordata; class Aves; order Piciformes; family Ramphastidae; genus Ramphastos; species Ramphastos sulfuratus. Next base: position 11,481 of record WBNM01026613.1, read on the forward strand.
ACAAAAGCCATCTCTGCACAAACTCTGACCTTTAAAATACCATATAAAACTTACTAGGAGATGCAAGTAGTTTGTTAGTGTTAGCAGAGTCACTGAAGGAAGGAAAATCCTCTACTTCCCATGAATTGAAGACACTGAGGTAGCTCAAATCTTGGCTCACTTATAGAATCATGGAATCATAGAATGGTAAGGTTGAAAGGGACCTCAAAGATCATCTAGTTCCAACCCCCTACCATAGTCAAGGACACCTCCCACTAGCACAGCTGTGTGGGGAGGATTTGTGATTTCAAGAGCTTGTACAGACATTCAAGGAATTTGACACAGTATTAGTCCAAGAGGTGTAAACTTCATTTTATTGGTCACTCTAAGTTTATCCTGACAAAAGCAGAGAAGACATCCAGTCCTCAAGGTTTCCATTCAAATACACTCAGGATTTGATGATGAGAGTATGTTAGGGTTACTCTCTGCAGAGATAATGCCACTGAAGATCAACTGCTAAATCCCATCTTATGGGACTGTGTACTGGAAACTTGTTTTCAGATCAGGTCCTGAGGCTTTGCCTGGCTCTTAATTCAGTGTGCCATAGCTTTTCCAATAACTGACAGAAGGACAAAATCCATGTCTTCTCTTCCACCTTGCAGGTTTTCTCCATGTTCAAGTATTTTAAGTCTTCAAGTATTTTAGGGCTTCACGTTCAAGTATTTTAGGTCTTCAAGTATTTTAGGTCTCCATGTTCAAGTGTTTTAGGTCTAAGTATTTTAGGTCTTCATGTTCAAGTATTTTAGGTCTTCAAGTATTTTAGGTTTTCATGTTCAAGTATTTTAGGTTGTGTTGGTGATGGGTTTTGGGCATCTCTCCTGTAAGGAAAGCCTGAGAAACCTGGGATTTAGTGTGAAAAAGAGACTGAGAAGGGATCTCCTCAATGCCCAGCAACAACTAAGGGTGGGGGGTGGCAAGAAGAGGGAGCCAGACACTTTTCAGTGGTGCCCAATGATAGGACAAGAGGCAACAGGAATGAACTGGAACTTAAAAAAAAAAAAAATTCTTTGTTGTGAGGATGCTGATGTCCTGGTCCAGGCTGTTCAGAAAGGTTGTGGAGTCTCCTTCTCTGGAGAGACTTCAAACCCACCTGCACACTGTGATCCTGAGTGTCGTGGTAGGCCTAAACAGGCCAAATTAGGCTTGTACATGTTCTGGTTTACCCAGGCATGGTTTTTTGCTCCCTCTCCTTCTGTTTTGGGGAGAGCAACTGCGGGAAAAGGGACAAAGAACCTGGCACCATTAAGTCTGGGGTCTGGGGTCAGTCCCAGCCACTGCGGTAAACAGGGTGCACACGGTTGCCTTATGCAAG
>WBNM01026613.1:13104-38242 GCA_013399055.1 Ramphastos sulfuratus
GAGGTGAGGAGAAAGTTCTTCACTGAGAGAGTCATTCCCCACTGGAATGGGCTGCCCAGGGAGGTGGTGGAGTCACCGTCCCTGGAGGTGTTCAAGGCACGTTTGGACGTGGCACTTGGTGCCATGGTCTAGTCTTGAGGTCTGTGGTAATGGGTTGGACTTGATGATCTTTGAGGTCTCTTCCAACCTTGCTATACTGTGATACTGTGATACTGTGATATATTTAATAATTATTTCCAGATCCTGTTATAACCTGTCTATAGTTTCCATAATGTTGCAAAGAGCCTGTTATTATTATTATTAAATGGTGGTCAGGGTGGTGCAAGTTTCAATTAATTAATATTAATAAACTATATATTAATATTTTTAAAAATATCGTCTCGCAGTAGTTAATTACCCCTTCCGCAACAGTTGGCGCAGCAAAACAAGGGTGTGCACAATGATGGAAACATTGTATAATTTGGGATACAAAGCTGCTGTGGGTGACCCAGCTGGAGTAGATGCTCTCCAGAGGTTCCTTCCAACTCCTGCCATTCTCTGACTCTGTGATGCTGTGTGTTGGTCACCACTGACCCATGCTGAAGAAGTGTAGTATACTCTTTGCATTGAAGGGACTTTTATCGCTACCTGCTCTCTTCACTGTTTCTCTGTTAATCATCCCCACAAACATGACAGCTTAGTCAGTTTCCCTAATGCAAACTCTGACAGATGTACACTGATTGCTTCCAAATCTTTGTCTCCCAGAACCACACTGAGCTGAGGCTGGGTAGATTTAGATTGGACATTAGAAAAAAGTTTTTCATGGAGAGAGTAGTCAGGGACTGGAATGAGCTGCCCAGGGAGGTGGTGGAGTCACCCATCCTGGATGTGTTTAGGGGTGGTTTGGATGTGGTGCTTGGGGCTATGGTTTAAGGTGAATCTTGTTGAGTAGGGTTATGGGTTGGACTTGGTGATCCTGAGGGATTTTTCCAGCCTGGGTGTTTCTGTGACTCTGTGATCTCCCCATAACCTATTCTGACTCACAAGGGTTTTCAATTTATTTTTTTTTCCGAAGGCAATATGAAGACAAACAAATTCTTCTTCTCACTTTGAATATGTTTACTGTTTCCAACATCCCACCTTTTGGCCATGCTCCAAATCTTCCTCTTGGTGATCTCCTTCTCTGCAGGCAGCAGAGCTCACAGCCCTTCCAGCTGGATTGGGTTGATCTCCATTACTCAAGCCTGCTACTTTCGCCGCACTGTGTATTAGTGTCTCGAGATCATAAACCAAACTGCTTGCCAAGACATCACTTAGCCTCATGCCTCACACTTTCATTTTTAAGGAGCAGGTAAATCCAAATGAAGGTTGCTATCACCATTTTGGTTTTTGTTTTGTGCTGCGTATAGCAACAGGATGTGAGCTTTGAAAGATCTCACCTGAAGAAGAGCCCTAAGCAACATTTGTTAAGCAGTGTGAGGGCAGTTAGCAGGTTTCATGTTAGAACCATGATGTTATTATAATCTGTATTTGTGCACAATCTGCTGACTTGAGGTCTATTCCTATTACCACAATCTCTTAACAAGATATTTTTACCTCAAGATGGTGATAGTAAAGCAGAGTCTTAAAGAATCAGAGACACGTGCAGGCTGGTAAAGCCCCTCAGGAGCATCAAGTCCAACCTAGAACCCTACTCTACAAGAGTCACCTTAAACCATAGCCCCAAGCACCACATCCAAACCACCCTTAAGCACAACCAGGGTGGGTGACTACACCACCTCCCTGGGCAGCTCATTCCTGTCCCTGCCTACTCTCTCCATGAAAAACTTTTTCCTAATGTCCAATCTAAACCTCCCCAGCCTCAGCTTGAGGCCATTCCCCCTTGTTCTGTCTCTAACTACCTGTGAGAAGAGCCCAGCAGCAGCCTCTCCACAATGTCCCTTCAAGGAATTGCCAGAGCCTCCTCGTTGTGCCAGGTGCTGCTCAAACACACAGTAAGAGTTTATCTCTTTAGACATACTATAATAAAACTTAGCTACACAGAGATTTAGAGAAGAGCCTTTTCTGACTTGGAAAATATAGAAATATAATTACCAGGGCATATTTTCTCTACATTTCCAATCATGTTGTTAAACCTCGGTGAGTTCTGTTTCAATAAATCTAAGAGTTGAATAGCATAAATGACTCATTTCAGTAGTGCTAAAAAAAAAAAGCCTGATGTTTCTAGGTAAAAAGAAAAGGAAAAAAAAAATACCTAGCACTTGCAATTAAAGCAGCATTGTCATTGTTCCCAAGCCAGATGAGAATAAAAGAATTACTTGGGTTGGAAAGAAGCTTAAGGATCATCTCCTTCCAATCCCCCTGTCATGGGCAAGGACAACTTCCACCAGAGAATTTTCTATTCATAGAATCATAGCATCATAGAATGATAAGGTTGGAAGGGACCTCAAGGATCATCCAGTTCCAACCCCCTGCCATAGGCAGGGACACCTCCCACTAGCACAGGTCACTCAAGGCCTCGTCCAACCTGGCCTTGAACCCCTCCAAGGAGGGAGCAGCCACAACCTCCCTGAGCAGCCTGTGCCAGTGTCTCACCACCCTCACTGTAAAGAACTTCCTCCTAACATCCAGTTTCAATCTCCCCTCTGCCAGTTCAAACCCATTGCCCCTTGTCCTGTCATTGCAAGATCTTATAAATAGTCCGTCCCCAGCCTTCCTGTAGGCCCCCTATTCATTAAAGGTATTTTGAGATCCTTGCCATGAGTCAGAGAAGAAAATACTCTCCTATGTTTCATTAAATGGATAACTAAGAGGTTGTCCTGTCCTTTTCATTCTAAGTATGGATATGGTGAATTTCCTCAGAATGGTTCAGCACAGATAATGATTAATGTAATGATTAATGAAGGATACTAAGTCTACTAAAAATCCTTATCACTTACACACCCTTGTATGTAGCTGTCTCTGTCCAGACATCTGCTTTCTACCAACAAAGGTATAATGACTCTTGGAAGCCAACATTTCTCATTAGATTACCTCCTGATTACATTATTGCCATTAAAGCAGTGCTGAGTGTAGACTGCACCCCAAACTCAATATCTCCCAAATTTCTTCATCGATTTCAATAATTGTGTTTGGGTTTTTTTTGTTTGGTTTTGTTTGGCTTTGTACTTTTCTTTATTGTTGTTGTTGGTTTTGTTTTTTTAAGGGTTTTGTTTGTTTTCTATTGATTGTGTCTGGAATATAGTAAAATATTCCTTTGTTGTTTTCAGGTGCTGATGCCATCAGAAATACTGTATTGAGTATTTCAAGGCCAGGTTGGAGGGGGCTTTGAGCAACCTGTTCTGGTGGAAGGTGTCCCTGCCCATGGCATGGGGGTTGGAATGTGATGAGCTCTAAGATCCTTTCCAAAACAAACTATTCTATGGTTCTACAGAAACCCAGTGTACTTTAAATGGATTCTACAAAGTATTTCAGGAAGTAGATTATGTCATCAGATTCAAAAATTTTAAATATGAAAGGTATTTATGCAACCAAATCATAGAATCATAGAATCATCAGATTCAAAAATTTTAAATATGAAGGGTATTTATGCAACCAAATCATAGAATCATTGAATCATTGAATCATTGAATCATTGAATCATTGAATCATAGAATGGTCTGAGTTGAAAGGGACCTCAAAGATTATCTAGTTCCAACCCCCTGCCATGGGCAGGGACATCTTCCACTAGAGCAGGTTGCTCAAGGTCCTGTCCAACCTGGCTTTGAACACCTTCGAGCAGTGAGCATCCACAACTTCCCTGGGCAACCTGTTCCAGTCTCTCACCACCCACGCTGTAAAGAATTTCTTCCTAATATCCAGTCTTAATCTCCCCTCTCATAGCTTCAATCCATTGCCTCTCATCCTGTCTGGACAAGCCCTTTGAAAAAGTCCCTTCCCATCTTTCTTGTAGGCCCCCTTTAGGTTGTGGAAGGGCTTTATAAGGTCTCTCCAGAGCCATACCTGCTTCATATGCAATTAAACCTCTCCACACTTCTACAGCAAATTGTTGCTCTACTAACCACACCTTCGTTGACATCAGTAGGAACTGAGACATCCATCTGACAAGACAGAGAAATCTGGGGCATGAATTCTTCTCATATGCTTTATAGAAGACAGATTGAGCACCTATTGTTGTAATAAAAGTGTGAAGCAAAAATATCTCCACTTGGTATTGCACAACTGGGATAAGCGAGAAGAAAATAAAATCCTGCACAGCAGACGTACTCAGCACCATAGTTTTGCAAATATTTTAGGGTGTAGTGGGACACAGTGAAGCTTCCTCAAATCAGCCTGATTCAAATCTACAGAAAAGAATTAAAGAGTAATCCCCACGTCAAAATACATCAGACAAGGAGCAGTGAGTGAATGCAAGAGTTAAGGAAGCTCAAGTGATCAAAGGCTGCTCTAGTCAGCATGATGCAAGAGGGGGTTCAGAAAGCCAAATATCTAACTTTTCATTCATCTTGAAGACTCAGGAGAGCTAAAAAAAGAATAGATAGAAACTAATAGCTCTGCTATGAGGACAGGTTGAGAGAGTTGGGGCTTTGCAGCCTGGAGAAGAGAGGATTCAAGGAGACCTTAGAGTAGCCTTCCAGTATCTGAAGGGGGCCTACAGGAAGGCTGGGAAGGGACTATTGACAAGGTCTTGCAATGACAGGACAAGAAGCAATGGATTTGAACTGGCAGAGGGGAGATTGAAACTGGATGTTAGGAGGAAGTTGTTTGCAGTGAGGGTGGTGAGACATTGGCACAGGTTGCCCAGGGAGGTTGTGGCTGGTCCCTCCCTGGAGGTGTTCAAGGCCAGGTTGGATGAGTCCTTGAGTGACCTGTGCTAGTGGGAGGTGTCCCTGCCTATGGCAGGGGGGTGGAACTAAATGATCTTTGAGGTTCCTTCCAACCTTACCATTCTATGATTCTATGATTCTATAATATAATGACTATATAAAATGTGGTGATTTTTCTTCCTTCTATGAGGTCTACTCTGACAGAAATCCTGGTTACTAGTCTGTTTAGCAGAGTCACAGCAATTCATTAGGCTTAGGGAAAACTTAAGATGCTCTGGAAAAATCCTACCTAGTTAATGGAGCACTGGCAAGAATAACGTAAGAAATCATCTCTTATTTCTCCTAAGTCAACATCAAAGGGGACTTTCCAGACCACCTACTATGATGGCTAGGATGGCATCACACTTCAAGGGTGTATTAAATAATTAAGGGGTTGTACTGCCCTGTGCTACAAGGGCTTACATGGTACTACAGTCAGGAGACAAGAAACACAGGCAATACAAAGGCTCCCTGTTACAGGTCCCAGAGTTGATGTCCATCCATGGAAAACATAGCAGCAGATCATCTAAACTGTGGCCTTCAGTTTTTATGGGGTTCCTGTTGAGTCACTAGAGGATAAAAACAATTCCTAGAGGTATTTACGAGAGTGTTTTGGATCCAGAGTTGGGGGAGGCCTCACGATTTGCCAATCAAATCTCGTTACCCTTAATGGGATAAGATTAGAATAGGTTGGAAATTCACTGCATCCCAAAGAATAATACAATAGCCTGTTAAAAGGATCAATGGAATTCTTCTATTTATTTTGTCAACTAAAATTGAAGGGGAAGATATTTCATTTTTCTAATTGTTAACACTCTTCCAATGTTTGCCAGATGTGGCCTTTAAGCGAAGAAGTGGAAAATTTTCTTTAAAGGCTGCAGTTGTTCGACGTTCTGCAGAGCTGGCTGCTCTGTTCCCACTTCTGTTTAGTTTGGATCTTCCTGCTTAGGCCTGTGTTTCTTCATCAGGTGCTTCCCAGTGTCCTTACTGATGGGATAAGCACTGCGCACGCAGAAGTTCAACCTGAAAGCTTGGCCAAAGAGGAGCTGGAGAGTCAATTCGGGAAAGGCGGAACTGAGCCTCACTATATTCTCCTTCCAGTGTTGATCCTGTGGCCTAGATGAAACCAATTATCTGATTACATTCAAAGTAAGCTGTCTGATGGAAAGAAACTGCCTCTTTTTTTTATTCCTTACTAGACAAGCATCCTGCTTTCGGTACTGGAAAGGGCATGCAGCTGCTGCTGAGGTCCCAGGCGCGGAGTTTTAGTTTCTCTTCTTACATATCTTCTATTTCCCCAAACAAAACTACTAAAATTGGTTTAGATAAAGATAAGTGCAATGATTTAAACTCATCTTTCACTTGGAGAGGTATAGACCAATTGTAGAAGGACTTGGCTTTTCACAGCCATCAAGCATTGGACTCCAGATGACCTGTGCAAACAGAGAAAGGGTTGATGCTCAGCCGGAGTAAATCAGCAGAGCATCAACAAGACTGCCTTAATTTACACCAGCTCCACAACTAACCCAGGTCCCTGAGCTCACCCATTTGACCAGACAGAAAAACCACAGACACATCTGTTTCCTGCCCTCCCTTCTTCAGCCACCACACCCACTTTTATCTGCAGTGTGCTCCATTAAGTGACTCAATCTAAATACAGAGGACATGCTTTCTCCCTGCCTGCTAGACTTCAAATTGAGAAGCAAGAGGTAAGTTGTTTTGAGGGGTCCCTGGTGGACTTTTGAGTGAAGAACTGAAGCTCCTCCTATGTTGTTTTTTTCCACCACAGGAGGAGTGGAAGAAAGTTGTTTATTGGTTGTCTGTATTTTAACACTTCTAAGCAGCCATTAGGGTGCCAGTCTTAGGGAAGGACTACCTTTTGATGTGGCATAAGTCATAATGAAAAGTACAAGTAATAGCAGATACGTTAGCTATAGATCAGCCAAGAGCAGTAGATCATGGGGGTTTTTTTTTTGCCTGCATTTCCATAGTCCTTTTGCGTGGTCACAGAACAAACAAAGGAAACATCCATCAGCCCATTTGAGATGTCAAACCCATCGGAAAACCTACAGCTTTCTAGTTTAGACTTTTGAACCTGACCTTTTTATTTTTCACTTGGCTGGATACGTTGTATTTGGCAGCCTCCAGAGCACGCACTGCTCCTGCCCCAGTCCCCGTACAATTAACGTTCAGGAACAACCAGAGGAAAGAAGGGAAGAATTGAATAAATTAGACCCCACCCATAGTTTCTGAGGCCCGATGTCATGATGCTTGCCAGGGCAGAGAACTGGTGTTAGGAGGGCCAATATTTTCCTGAGTGCCAAGAACAAAAAAAAAAAATAAGAGATCAAGGCACTAGAACCGTCTAAGCAGGATCCGTTATGCATCAGGGCAGCTTCTCAGTCAATGGAAAGTTGGAGATTTTCTGAGTTCTGAATGATCAGTCTCATCCTATGTGTGATGCTAAATCTGCAACCTGTTGTATCAGGGATTGTCTACCCTTAAAAGGACTTCTCATGATATAAACAAGTTCTTCTGGAGAACCGAACTGACTTGTCTTACAGTAAGCTCTGACCGAAGCCATTGCCACAGCTCAGAAACATCCCTGCTTGCTACAGACCAGGATCCAATCTCACCACAGACCATCTCTATTAACACTTACTCTCATTTCACAGCATCTCCTGCAAGTTCTGACCTAGCTTTGTCCCTTCCCAAACTTTCATCCGGCAAAGGAGAACACTTTCTCCTTTTTCATTACTTCTGACCTCATTATCTCTGTTTTCCACTCTACAAGCTTCACATTACATCACTCCCAGCCTTCTGGTTTCTAAGGCAAACCCCCCTTTTTGTCCTCATCAGGATTTTTTTACAAGATCCTTGAAATTTTGAGAAGAAATTTAATAACCTTCCTGTAATAGATGAAGATGGAGGAAGACTGGATTGACTTGAGGTGAAGGAAGAGACATGGTTATAGCTCTAACAATGAGATTGCTTCTAATGTGCTCCATGTGCATATGTTCAAAGCATTCACAGACCTTTCATGCAGTCTAAAACCAGACTACAGCTTTGTGTCTTAACCTCTGGATGGCTCCTGCATTAACTACTGTAATATGTGGACAGTACTAAACAACTCTAGGCCCCCTCAGCAGCTCCTCACAAGACTTCTGTTCTAGACTCTTCAATAGCTTTATTGCCTTTCTCTGGACCTACTCCAGCACCTCAATCTCCTTGGAGTGTGGGGCCCAAAACTGAGCCCAGGATTCACGTTACAGCCTTATCAGTGCTGAGCAAAATAGGACAATCAACTCTCCAGTACTGCTGGTCACACTATTGCTGACCCAAGCCAGAATACTCTTGGCCTTGTTGGCCTCCTGGACACATGCTGTCAATTTACACTCCCAGGTCCTTTTCCACAGGCAGCTTTCCAGCCACTCTTCTCCAAGCCTGGAGCACACATAGGGTTGTGAATCAAGTGCAGCACCTGACACTTGCCTTCATCATCACATGTCCATTCCTTCTGTGAAGTTCTTTCATTCTTCCACTTCCTGCCTGCAAGGGAGCTTTGTGATCTGCTACCTTAGAAACATTTATGTCTCAGAAATGTGACAAGATGATGACAAAAGAGTTGTGGTACAGCTTCACTGGAGTCCATCACATAGAATCCATATTAAATTTCATCCCAGTTTTGAATAAATATTTAATGTTCATAAAATCATAGAATCAAGCAGGTTGGAAGAGCCCTCCAAGCTCATCCAGTCCAACCTATCACCCAGCCCTACCCAATCAACCAGACCATGGCACTAAGTGCCCCATCCAGGTTTTGCTTCAACACCTCCAAGGATGTTGACTCCACCACCTCCCTGGGCAGCCCATTCCAATGCCCACCACTCTGTCAAGAACTTCCTCCTAACATCCAGCCTTGACCTCCCCTGGCACAACTTGAGACTGTGTCCCCTCATTCTGTTGCTGGTTGCCTGGGAGAAGAGCCCAACCCCACCTGGCTACAACCTCCTTTTCCTTCCCATTATGAGAGTCATATGTACCTTATGTACATCACAAGAATGAGACTAAAATTAGCTAGAGGATGCAAAATGTTTATGATCATTATAATTATATTTCTGGTGTCAGAGAAAGTTTTTTTCTGGCTTTGAATGACACATATCATGGGAGGTTTTCTGTTCATTGCCTCTCCTTTTCCTTTCTGCTATCTCAGGAGTGTAAAGGTCTTCTATTTTGGCCAGAATCTAAACAGCATTTTGAACTATGTACTGATGTTCAAGGGAAGGAAGCAGTATGTGTAATTTTCTCACATATGGTTCCAGTCCTTGGAGACATCCCAGTGATTGCTGCTCTGTACCTGCCCAGCCATTAAAGGCTGAACTAACCTCATTACCACAACCTTCCTTCCTGATTAGACCTTCTTACTCACTGCTAATGTCCTGATCTTACAAACTTTACTCCCATAGGCAGCGCTGCTGAAACCACATAAATGAGGCTTAGGCTGGGAACTGCTGGGCAAGTAGAGCTCTGGAGTTTGTCTTTGGACTAATGAGACACTTGAAGAGGAGTGTTTCATGGGAATGGGACCAAAACTTGCAGAGAGTCTCCTCTATGTGAGTTAAAATATTAAGCTATTAATTTTTTCACACACTGTGACATTTTAACTGCCACAGTGTGGGAATATTTGCCAATTATTGATTACTTGTCCAGGGCATTCAGAAAAGACTTAATTTCCACCTGCTCTGGTGGGAGGGTTGGACTAGATGATCTCCAGAGGTTCTGCTATCATTTTGTGATTCTGTACAGTGAATGATACTGGAAAGATACTCAACTCCTCCTCTCACCTCAGCCCTCTCAGCCTATCGTCGTGTCAGGCAAGCTCCAGCCCTCTGATCTTTTTTTGTGCCACTCTGGACCCACTCCATCAGGTCCATGTCCTTGTGTTGAGAGCTCTATATCATAATCTCTAGCTAACACCTAGTCAAGGTGAACTTTTGCAAAGCCTTTTTTCATTTGGTGTCAACCATCACTTAAGCATCCCCTCCTGCTTTCCTCTCTCCTGCCCTCAGGTCAGCCTCAGAGCTCTTCCTGAACTACATTTTTTTCATAACCTGGCAGTGAACCCAAAGAGGGAACTGATCCAGCAGAAAAAAAATAAATTGTGATTTAATTTTCTTTTTCCCCTGTTTGTTTTTCAGCTAGATCTGTTCCTTGGACAGGTTCAGTGAGTGGCCACACACACATTTGTGAAGAAATAGTGTATCAGAGTGGGATTAGATAAGGTTATGGATACAAGGTGTAGAAATGGAGAAAGCAGTTAACACAAAACACCTAACCTGTGACCATCAGGATGAGTGGGGTAATTCTCCCCCTTTGCCCTTCTGAGACACCTCTGGAGTGCTTCATCCAATTCTGATCTCCCCAACAGGAGGACATGGAACTGCTGGACCAGATCTTGAGGAAGGCCACAAAGATATGGAGCCACAAAGGTGTGGAGCACCTGCCCTTTTAGTACAGGCTGTGAGAGTTGGGGCTGTTCAGCCTAGAGAAGAGAGGACTTTGGCAAGACCTTATAGCAGCCTTTGAGTACCTGAAGGGGCCTACAAGAAAGCTGGGATGGGACTTTTTTTGTAGTGATAGGATGAGAGGCAATGACTTTAAACTGGAAGAGCAGAGATTTAGGCTGGAAATTAGGAAGAATTTCTTTACAGTGAGAGTGGTAAGACACTGAAAGCTGTTCCCCAGGGAACCTGTAGACTGCCCCTACCTGGAAGTGTCCAAGGCCATGTTAGACAGGGCTCCGAGCAGCCTGGTCTAGTGGAAAGTGTCCCTGCCTATGGTGGGGAGGTTGGAACTAGATGATCTTTAAACTCTCTTCCTACTCAAGCCATTCTATGATTCTGTGAACCACAACCTCCCTTACTTATCTGGGTGGCTTTCATGTTGAATGAGTGAAGGACTGGAAGGTCTCAAAGCTGTTCCAAAGCCCTGGGTTCAGCAAGACAGTGCCTACAGTGAACATAGGCATCTACGCACGCCGGCACAAACGCACAGCATGAGCCTTTGTTTCCACTGAAATAATACAGTGCAGAAATGATGAATATTTCCTTATCTTGGCTGTCTTCCTGCAGCTAAGGGAAAAATTGGCTGGTACAGAAGGCAACACCCAGGAAAACATTTAGTGTATAGCCTGGTTATTCAGTCAGAGCTCCGTTACATGTTTGTTGAGATCGGAAACGTTTTCTCCAAAAGTAGAAAGAAAAAGGATGAAGACAATGTTTAAAACCAAAAACAGAAGGAAAAAAAAAAAAAGGGAGGGGGGGAACCCCAACCCATAATTTAGTTTCCCTTATGCTACCCCCAGACAAACAAAAGTCGTCCTGCTGGATCTGCCAAGAGTAAAGCAGGGAACCAAACAATCGAGTTCTTTCTCTTGCCGTATAGATTTTGTGAGCCAGCGCTAGAGATGAGAAAACTTCAAGTTGAGTGGGAAGGCAGGGAAAAAACCTATCAGCCTAATAAAAGCCAGTGGGGTTAGATAAATTACTGAGAAAAGGGAGAGGCAATTTCTGTCCATTTTAACGCCCACATGCCGGAGGGAAGAAGTGAAAGTCAGCCCCAGGGATAATTTATGCTTGTCTTTCCCAGTCTGCATCCAGGTCCAGCAGAACCCATGTGCTGAGAAGGTAATCAATAACAAGCAAATTCCCACAGAAATATTGTGGCAGAGGTGGGGAGGAAAAAAGGGGTGTGGGGGGGAAATAAAAAGAAAAAAGGCTTGGGAGTTCAAATCCTCTGCAATAAAGAGGTCAGACGTTGGCAAGCAGTGTTGTTCTCTGCTGGCATTTCATGGAAGCAGGAGGTCCCATTACAAAGATGTTCCCATGGCTACCCATACGACCTCAATCAGCACCATTTCTGCTTATCACTACACAGTTGCCAAAGATTCACTTGGCAGGGAAGACTGGCAAGGTCAGCATGTAGTTACCCATGGGTCTGAGCCTCTTGGTCCACTGTATACATTCTTTACAATAAAGATCATTTCAGAAGGCCACCTCTGCTGCAGCTCCAGATCTTCCCATAAAAACAGACTCCAAACAAATCTGATGCCACAGTCCAAACTCTTGGTTATGTGTTTAGGGTGTATTTGACCTGGAGCAGACCAAAGTGTTCATTAGCTGAGCCCACTACCAAAAAGCAGAGTCTGGCTCTTCTTAGGTGAACCTCATAGGTTAGTTAGATGAGTCCCTTCCAGCAATCCGACCTAATTCTGGTGGTTAGATTAGGAATTCAGCTACTCTGGACCACCTGCAAGCATTGCAGAGGGGCAAGCCTCTCTAATTCAGATTCAACAAGGAGCTGAGTCACTGTCATTGGGTCTCCATTGTCTCCCTTGACAACAGGGCATTAACCCCATTGTCTACAAGAAGAAGTTGAAGTCAGCTGACCAGTAGCAGTCTTGCCTTTCTCACCACAATATCTAACCACAGTCTCCCTCATGACCAAAGGGAGACCTCTTATAAGTCTGGACCACAGTCATGGGATTCACCTCTTTTAAGGCCACTGTTCATCATGCTCTGTTCAAATCTAAATGTGATTCTGCCCTCCTTAGTGGACATCTCTCTTTGTGCTGCATGAGATGGATCATAGGCAAGCTGAGGTCACTAACACAATGTTCTGGTTCATGTAACCAATGTCTGTGCCTCTCTCGTGCCTCATCTGCTCCAATGTGAGTTTTCTACAGCTCTTGATATTGATCCTGGGCTCCATATCAACAAGTCCAATCTTCCATTTGCTCAGTTCTTTACTATGAGGGTGTTGGAACACTGAAACAGGTTACCTAGGAAGGAGGAGGAGCCTCATCCCAAGTCAGGCTTAATGGGGCTCTGAGAAACCTGCTATACTTGGGGATATCCTTGCTAACTGTGGGGGGTGGGGGTGGATTAGATGACCTTTAAAGGTCCCTTCCAATCCAAAATTTTCTGTGATTCTAAGAGTTATTGGAAAGCTTTATACTAGTATCTTCTCCATGTTCCTTGTTTAATTTTTGTCTAGGTTAGTAAGGCAGATTTTCTCCTCTGTCATCCTGATGCTTTTCACAGAGCTAACATGACTATACATTGTTTTATAATGTCCATTCTCTATAGGAGTCAGTAAGTTCTATCAGCCATTGTGTGGAAAACTGGAACAGGTTGCCCAGGCAGGTGACTGAGGCCCAATTCCTGGAGACATTCAAAGTGAGTTTCAATGGGGCTCTGAGCAACCTAATCTACCTGGGGATACGCTTTCTGACTGCAGAGGGATTGGACCAGATGACCTTTAGAGGTCTCTTCCAACCCAAACCATTCTATGATTCTACGTTTCTGTGTTACAAAAATCTTACAGACAGTAACTGAACTTTTATGGAGAGGTTTTTATAATAAATGATAGCTACAGGTATCAAGCTGAAAACCAGAAGCACCCAGGAGAGAGACACATTAAGGACTGTCTCACATCAGACACTGATTTCCATCCTATCTCTCACTTTTCCAGGCAGCTGGTCAAATAATGACACTTTGTTGGAAATGAAATATCACTAATAATCTCAATTCAACAGTGCAAGGTCTCAAATAGTTTATGCATGGTCCAGGTGCAAAATGAAGGTTTTGTTCCATGGATAAAATAGGAAATGTGGGTGTTTGAATCAAAAGTGCTAATTTTGCAAGCTTTGATAGTGGGGTTAGAGAGCAGATGGGGTGCAAGGGATGAAATATCTTTATCACAGAGAGGGGATCAAGTGCACGCTCAGGCAGTTTGCAGATGACAACAAGTTGAACATAAGGAAAACTCTCTTCACTGAAAGTGTTGTCAAGCCCTGGAACAGGCTGCTAAAGGCAGTAGTGGAGTTCCCATCCCTAGAGGGGTTTCAAAACCATGGAGGTGTGGTGCTGAGTGGTTTAGTGGTAACCTGGCAGTGCTGGGTTAATGGTTGGGTTTGATGATCTTAAAGGTCTCTTCCAATCTTACCAGTTCTATGATTCTATGAAATAGGATTCCTCCAGCTGAATGAAGCATAGAGTTCCTATGGGACCTGGAAAAGAGGAAGAGGAGCAAGGGGTAGGGTTTGCTTTATACCTCTCCAAAAGAGGGCAGTAGGAGCTCTTTACAGCTCCTGCAAAGAGACGTTACATCAGCTCTTTCAGCAACACTTAAAACTCTCTCGAGGCCCAAATAAATATATCAAAGAACTCCAGAGCAGGTCATTTATTTAAAATGATGTGTCTGCCATTTCATTCCCCTTCACTTCAGCTCAAGGTTAGCCAAAAGCTGTCACAACCTTGGCCCAAGACAGGAGCAAAGCCTCAGCAGAAGGCAGCAGCATGTTCTCCTGCTTGTGCTGCTCCAGTTGCTACACTGAAGCCCTGGCATCAGGAGATGGACCTATTGCATTTCACACATGCACACACACACAAAAAAGGAACAGAGAAGCTATAAATCCTGACACAGGATATTTATTGAAAAATGAAGGTAATAACACTAATCCAGATAATGAGCTGTATGTTTCCCTGCCTCAGAAAACCTCTTAGCCAGTGGAAATAAATCCACCTGAAACTTCGCAGCCGACTTGCTTGTTTTAGTTCTTTTTTACTTTTTCAGTCTTCCTTCTCCTCATTGCAAAACTCCTTTTCTTTTTTCTTCTATTTTTTTTTTTTTTAAATACAATAATTTTGGTTGGAAGAGGCTTTTAAGAGTATCAAATCTGACCATTAACTGCCAAGTCACCACTAAACCCTGTCCCTCAGCACCACATCTACACAGCTTCAAAACCGCTCCAGGGATGGAAACTGCACCACTGTGCTGGGAAGCCTGGTCCAGGCCCTGACAAACTTCAAGGGGAAGAAATTTTCCTAATATTCCATGTAAACCTCTCCTGGTACAAGTTGAGGCTGTTTCCTCTTGGCCCATCACTCGTTTCTTGAGAGAAGGGACCGACCCCCATCTACCTCCAGCTTCCTTTGAGGGAGTTGTAGACAATGAAAAGGTCTCCCCCTGAGCCTCATTCTCTCCAGGCTAACCTGCCCCAGCCCTCAACTACTCTTCATAAGACTTATTTATTATTATTTTGTTAGTTAGTACATAGTTCTTTTATGCATAAAAGATTTACACTGTCCACATTCAGGGTTCATTTCATTGCAGTTCAGGTGAAAAAAAAACAACAAACCAGTGCATGACAGTGAGCAAGAAGACATAGAATCATAGAATCAAGCAGGTTGGAAAAGACCTCCAAGCTCATCCAGTCCAACCTANACATGCTTCATTATTTGCCTTGAAGACCAGCATCTTCAGCAAAAGCCAAGCTGAAGATTCAGCAGAAGTGATTCTGTGAATGGAGAGCATTTCTTGCCAGTTGGGATACCCAGTAAACCTAGAAAGAATTTTCTTTTTTTTTCCCCTAGAATACTTGGAACCAACCTCACCTCCAGGAGCCTGCCAAAAGCATTTGTCAGGATGACGCCATGAAGACTTTCATGGACCTTTTAATTTTTTTCATAATGAAGGTGAACTTTCCTTTGACAAACAGCCTAAGCAGCCAGAGCAACTGGTGAGAACAATGAATCATAAAAAAAAGTCTGTTATTAAAAATGTTTGCTTTGTTCACATCCTGAATTGATTTCCTCTAATGATTTCCCTCTGACGGTTGTGGTCAAAAATAATAACAGTAATAATAAAATAAGAGAATATGCCCCTCCCTCCTGCTTCTAATGGAGGTTTTGCTCTCCATGTGTTGACAGAGCAGCCCTGCAGACAGACCAAGATGTGAATTCAAGTAATAAAATCAAGGAAATTCTGGGCTATTACTGCTTTTTGTTATTATTAACATGCTTGCATTGCAGCAGTAATGTAAGAGGTTGTAAGTGAGCTGAGGGTCTGAGGTGGAGCAGGGACCATTTAGGGGGTTAGAAAGGAGGAGAGCCACAAAGATGATCAAGCTGCAAAAGCTGAGGCTGTTCAGCCTAGAAAAGAGAAGGTTCTGGAGAGATTTTACAGTGGCCTTCTAGTTTCTGAAAAAGGACTGCAAGAAATCTGGGGAAGGACTTTTTATGAGGGCTTGTAGTGATAGGAAGAGAGGCAATGGCTTTGACCTGCAAGAGAGGAGATTCAGACTGGGGATTAGGGAGAGATTCTTTACAGTGAGGGTGGTGAGACACTGGAAGAGGCTGCCCAGTGATATCGTGGATGTGCCCTCCCTGGAGTTGTTCAAAGCTAGATTGGATGAGGCTCTGAGCAGCCTGGTCTAGTGGAAGGTGGCAGGGAAGTTGGGACTGTGTGACCTTCACTGTCCCTTCCAACCCAACCCATTCCGCAATTCTAGGACTCTATGGAATAACAGCATTTTGGTTAGCAGCAACAATGCCTGGACAGAACAAATCTCAGTTCTCTTGGATAAAAATGGAAGCAGAGCAGACCTAAAAATGATTAAATGTTGTGAAGAAGTGTGAAAGAGTGGGAAGGAAGGAGAAGGAGGTATGAAATGTCTTCTCGCCAAGGGGATGTGAAATAACCAGCTCCATGGACCTCCTTGCAGTGACTTGATTGTGGATTTCTCACATCCTGCCTGAATATATTAACTATTGTCTATTTTTTCTCACACTTTTTTCTTCCTGTGCTGCCAATCAGACATTCCACCCTCAACTGAATAAATGAAAATAGAGCTGAAAATGGTAAACTTGCTCAAGAAAAGAAAACAATCCCATTTTAATTAACTGGTATTTTTAGACTTATTAAATAAATACCTAACTACAGTATTTGAAGCCTGATTCAGAAGTGAAGCACACAAGGACACTCTAACTAAACAGGACTTCATTTTCCTTTCCACTGGAAATTGAAATTGTCTGTGGAAACCAAAGGCTCATGATGAAACTTCAGAAGTTTTGTGGAAATCTCTTTCTCCTGTCGTGAGATGTGGTTTCAAAATGGGTATTTTGATACCAGTGCTGCATAATTGGAGTTTTTTGGATGGCATATCTGAGTTGGAAACCTGCCTCCACTGATGTAAGGGAATAAAAAAGAGACTGAACACTTGAAAGGGTAGGAGGAAGAAGTGAAACAACTGAGGGAAATGAACTTGATAGAAGAGGAGAAAAGAAACAAAGTTTTCAATCTGTAGAAAGAGATGATGGTCAAGAAAAGAGAGAAAGATGAACAGAACTGAAAATGGAAACCACATCTCTGAAGAAATGCAAAAATTATTGCAAGGCTGGGAAAAGGAGTCTGTGCTGAGAACAGAATCTAGAGAAAAGCTCTTCATCAAAGTAAAAGAAAGAAATTAATACCAGGTCAAGAGAAGAAAGGGAAACCAGAAGAGAGAGACATGAAAAAAAAAAAAAATAGGCTAAACAAGGCCTTTGAGGAAAAAGAAAATTATGAAAGAAGAGATTGGTGGTGCCATTGGGCTAAGATTCTTTCCCTACTGAATCTGACTGATTTCCCTCCAGGACCTCATTTTTAGCAACAAGTCTATTTTTTTTCTTAGCTCTTTGTGGCTGAGAGGCTGAAAGCAGGGAGGGGAGACCTTAACCCTCTGAGTCACACACAAATGTGAGCGCTAAGGGCTGAAGGGAATTGCATCTCTGGTCCTTTGGGGCGTGGGGGAAGTCTCCCCATTGTCAAATTCAAATACCATTCATTAAAGAAAAATAAAATACATCAGCTCCTGTTCATTAAATGCTCTAATAAGGTTCCCTTCTTGGATAATAGCATGTGTAATGTTCCTTTCCAGTCCCAAGCTGTGACATCCAAGCGTGTGAAAGTACCTCTCACAGTTCATGGATGAAAATGAATGGATGTGAAGGTCTGGAAAGGTCTATGTTCTCAATTATTAGCTTCCAGCCTTGCTTCATAAGGTTTTCACAAGGTTTTGTGCACAGGCATCATAGAACCATAGGATGTTTTCAGTGGGAAGAGACCTTTGAAGGTCATCTAGCCCAACCCCTCTGGCCAATCTGGTCCATGTTTCACTACCCTCAGCATTAAAAATAAAGCAAAACAAAACAAAACAAAACAAAACAAAGCAATACAAAACCAAACCAAACCAAACCAAAATAAAATAAAATAAAATAAAATAAAAACAAAACAAAGCAAAATAAACCAAAATAAAATAAATCCCTTCTCTTTAGTCTAAATCTCCTTCTTTTGGTTTAAATCAACACCCCTTGTCCTGTCACAACAATCCCTGTTATAAAAAATGTGTCCCCATCTCACCTGCCCTTTTAAGCACTGAAAAGCACCCAGCAAGCCTCCCCAGATCTTTCTCTTCTCCGGGTTGTACAGCCCCAGCTCTGTCAGCCTGGCCTCACAGCAGAGGGCTTCCAGCCCTCCCAATATTGCTGTGGCCTGCCTATCCCCTCTCCAACAGGTCCCTGTCTNCAGAAGAAAAGCTATGGGGATTTACTTTTTCAAAAGTAACTTAAAGTAAACCCAGACTTTAGGGACCCTAATTTCTTCTCTGACCCCCAGATGGTACTTCAATGAAATTGTTTTCCCCATATCATTCCTATCTACCTTTGTAAAGGTTGGGCAGCAAGGCTCCATTTTGAGCAATAATAAATAGTGCCAGGAAACTTTCATAGGCAATGGAACTCAATCACCCACACTGTTAAATCCTTAATAATGTCCTTAGGATGTTGTTGGCCCAGGCTACCTTTCAATCTCTAAAATTAATTCCTGGGTATAAGTTGGGAGTTAGTAGGAAGTAGGAACTATTCATAACAGAGCTTGAGGCTGTGGCTGTCTCAAAGAAGGAGGGAAAGAGGACTTAGGGGATGCAAACCATTTTGGATTGGTAGTTTTCAAGGCCAGAAGGTAGTTTACAGGCATGTTTAGATATAGATGTCATATAAGATACTGAGGCCCTGAGTATGATAAAAAAGTGAGTGGTTCTGTGGTAAGCCAAACTGACCTGATTAGGAAGAAGAAATAAAAACCAAAATACTGCATGTGCTTAGTGTAGGCACCAGAACAAAAACCCAACAGTTATCCCTGTCCTCATACTGTCATCAGAGTTCCACGTGCACAATTTGCTAGTTAGCATCTAAGCACCCTAATGGTGTTTGTGAAGGACATCTCAAATTTTGCTTGCCTATTCATGAGTCCCTACCAAAAACCAACATGGTAACCAGACCTCTTGAGTCATAAATATGCTTACATTCAGCCCATCCCAACGACAAAAATCACAGGATCCCAGCATGGTCTGGTATAGAAGAGATTGCTGGAGATCATCTAGTCCACCCCTGCTGTTACAGCAGGGTCACCCAGATCAGGTTGCCCAGGATCACAATGTCCAGATGGCTTTGGTATCTCTTCAGAGAAGGAGACTCCACAACCTCTCTGGGCAGCCTGCTCCAGGTCTCCAGCACACCTTCGGTAAAGAAGTTTCTNAAGGAAGAAAGGAAGAACAGAAGAAAAGCTATGGGGATTTACTTTTTCAAAAGTAACTTAAAGTAAACCCAGACTTTAGGGACCCTAATTTCTTCTCTGACCCCCAGATGGTACTTCAATGAAATTGTTTTCCCCATATCATTCCTATCTACCTTTGTAAAGGTTGGGCAGCAAGGCTCCATTTTGAGCAATAATAAATAGTGCCAGGAAACTTTCATAGGCAATGGAACTCAATCACCCACACTGTTAAATCCTTAATAATGTCCTTAGGATGTTGTTGGCCCAGGCTACCTTTCAATCTCTAAAATTAATTCCTGGGTATAAGTTGGGAGTTAGTAGGAAGTAGGAACTATTCATAACAGAGCTTGAGGCTGTGGCTGTCTCAAAGAAGGAGGGAAAGAGGACTTAGGGGATGCAAACCATTTTGGATTGGTAGTTTTCAAGGCCAGAAGGTAGTTTACAGGCATGTTTAGATATAGATGTCATATAAGATACTGAGGCCCTGAGTATGATAAAAAAGTGAGTGGTTCTGTGGTAAGCCAAACTGACCTGATTAGGAAGAAGAAATAAAAACCAAAATACTGCATGTGCTTAGTGTAGGCACCAGAACAAAAACCCAACAGTTATCCCTGTCCTCATACTGTCATCAGACTTCCACGTGCACAATTTGCTAGTTAGCATCTAAGCACCCTAATGGTGTTTGTGAAGGACATCTCAAATTTTGCTTGCCTATTCATGAGTCCCTACCAAAAACCAACATGGTAACCAGACCTCTTGAGTCATAAATATGCTTACATTCAGCCCATCCCAACGACAAAAATCACAGGATCCCAGCATGGTCTGGTATAGAAGAGATTGCTGGAGATCATCTAGTCCACCCCTGCTGTTACAGCAGGGTCACCCAGATCAGGTTGCCCAGGATCACAATGTCCAGATGGCTTTGGTATCTCTTCAGAGAAGGAGACTCCACAACCTCTCTGGGCAGCCTGCTCCAGGTCTCCAGCACACCTTCGGTAAAGAAGTTTCTTCTCATAGTCAGATGGAACCTTCTGGATTCCAGAAAGAGAGGAAAAGAGGAAAGGAGGAAGGGAGGGAGGAAGGGAGGAGGGGAAGAGGGGAGGAAGAGTGGGAGGAGGGGAGGAAGGAAGGGAGGGAAGAAGTAAAAGGTAAAGGCAAAGGTAAGGGTAAAGGTAAGGTTAAGGGTAAAGAAAGGTAAAGGTAAAGGTAAAGGTAAAGGTAAGGGTAAGGGTAAGGGTAATGGTAGGGGTAAAGAAAGGAAAAGGTAAAGGTAAAGGTAAAGATAAAGGTAAAGGTGGTAAAGGTAAAGGAAGGTAAAGTAAATGTAAAGGTAAAGGTAAAGGTAAGGGTAAGGGTAAGGGTAAAGAAAGGTAAAGGTAAAGGTAAAGGTGAAGAAAGAAAAGAGGCAAAAATGGAATATGTAAAGAAAATAACAGAGGAACATTTAGCTCATTTAGGTCAGAGCAGGTGCAGCAGTGGCTGTTGATGGTTGATGTTCCCATCCATCCTTTGGGGCACCAGGGTCCTCACCTCTGTATATCCAGCCCCACCTTGGGAAGGCAGATCTGGAGCTCCCTGTGGAGTGATTCACAGCCCCCAGCTGCAAAGGTCTCACTGGTCTTTTCAGAGTGGAGAGGAAAAGTCAACACAAACAAGGCCTTGCCTGGTTCGAAGCTGAACTGGAAAAAGTTACCACCTGCCCAACTGACATCACCCTGACATCACAGGTTGCTGGTGCCAACTTACACACAAGAAGATTTGTCCTTTTTAAATTTCTTTCCCTTTTGCCTTTCTAATCTCTACCATGCATCAGCCTCAGCTGTCCTCTCGCTGTTTCCTGTTTTTCACTTACTGTGTCAGCGCTGGTGTGGCTTTAACTTTCCAGGTACTGGTTGGACACTGGAACTCACCTCTGACCAGAAAACAGCAGTGAGAATGAACAAATCACCATCTTTGGGTACGTGTTGAGGATCTTCCTGCTCAGCAATGCTTGGCCATCTTCTGTTCTTCTCTTGGAAATCATAGAATCACAGAATCCTATTGACTGGAAAAGACCTCTAAGATCATCAAGTCCAACTGTCAGCTCAACACCACCATGACCATTAATCCCTGTCCTGNCATATTAAACTTTGTTGGAAGAATGGGAGAGAGAATCTCAAATTTTACTAATGTTTGGCAAAATGTAATAATAACACAGAGACAGCAGCTAAACCATTCCTATCAGTTTTTACTGGTTTACAGATATTTCCTGTGCTCATAAGGAAAGTACAACCAGGGCTTGTAAAACACTTCAAAATTAGGCAAAGCTTTGGGTTTAATCCTGTCAGTGGATGTTGCTACTAACCTTAAGGAGAGTTGAGATAATCCTGTCAGTGGATGTTGCTACTAACCTTAAAGAGAGTTGGGATAATCCTGTCAGTGGATGTTGCTACTAACTTTAAAGAGAGTTGAGATTTTGCTTTGGTTTAGTATATCTGGTTTAATCCAGATCTGAAATTTATGCAGGTAGATGGAGGAGAAGACAGAATCTGGGACAGCAGGGTTGTTCTCTGCCTACACCATAGCAAATGCCATGCCATTTCCACTCTTAGCAAAGACACCAAGAGCAGACTGGGAGAGAATATTCTCAGTGCTCATCAATATCTAAAAGGTGGCAATCAAGAGGATGGGAACAGACTCCTTTCAGTGGTGTCAAGTGACAGGAGAGGCGACGGGAACAAACTGGAACCCAGGAGGTTCCACCTGAACATGAGGAGAAACTTCTTTGGTGTGAGGGTGCTGGAGCCCTGCAGCAGGTTGCCCAGAGAGGTTGTGGAGTCTTCTCTGGAGAGATTCCAAACACACTTGGCCATTGTGATCCTGGGCAACCTGCTGTGGGTGAGCCTGTTTTAGCAGGCAGGTTGAATTGGATGGTCTCCAGAGGTGCATTCCAACTCCCTATCATGGTGTGACTCTGTGATTCTGGCTTTCTGTGACAACGAACTTACTCTTGTTATTGTTTTTCTTATTACTATAGCACCAGTGTCAATGTTTCTGCAGCCCAAGTACAGTTTGGCACCATGTGAAATACAGTAGCATTTAAGAGCTTGACAGGTTACTCCTTTTTTCCACAGCCATTGCAGAGCATGGCTGGACTCTGATCAACAGGACAGATTTAATTTGATCTTAATATGTTCTCCTGACAAGCTATTAGATAAATGGCTGGAAGCAGAATTCTGTGATTCTGACCTCCACCCTCCCAGGAGATAAAAGAAAAGAGAGTAAAAATTTTTTTCCTTGCTGTTCTGTCTGCTGGAGATCTAAATCACTGGGGAACAATTGGCTGAAAAATAACCCTGACAAATGGGAGTAAAAGAACCAGTGCAAAAAGCTAAGTCATCTACTTCTCCCTTACGTTTCCATGTGAATGGGGAACATTTTCTCCACCCTTCTCATAAACCAACCAACAAGCCAACAGAGACCATTTAAGGGACTAAAACCCCAAGCCATCAATTTTTCCAGGCTAATGCTTTGCTACTTAAGCCTCAGGGAGAGCTTGTTCAAGCTGACCAAATGAAAAACAAAACAAAGCCCCCCAAAAAGGCTATGGAACAATAATATCTCATGCATATATAGCACCTTCTGTCCCAAAGGGTTTCAAGGCACTTTATGGATTAGGCAGAATGAAGTTCTACTACCTGTTCAGCAGGACCCAGCAGCTTGTTAACCGTGCAGCAATTTTCTTCCTAGTTCAGGGCATGAAACAAAGTCTTGTTGAACCTGATAATCTTATGCTGTCAGCTCCCTCCCTGAGATTTACAGTGGAGGTTTGTGTGTGACATATTTCCTCCAGTTGAAACTACTGGAGAAAACCTGGGAGTAGACCTGATCCTTACTAACAAATTACTCAGGGCAGAAACTTTTAATATTGCTGAGATAAATCCCTCTCTGTACTTCCCTGGGTTAGGATGTCTGGTCAAACAATTAATACTGCTCAGTTAAACCCCTCTCTATACTTTCTTGGGTTGAGATGTCTGGTCAAACACTTAATACTGCTCAGATAAACCCCTCTCTATACTTCCCTGAGTTGGGATGTCTGGTCAAACAATTAATACTGCTCAGATAAACCCCTCTCTATACTTTCTTGGGTTGGGATGTCTGGTCAAACACTTAATACTGCTCAGTTAAACCCCTCTCTATACTTTCTTGGGTTGGGATGTCTGGTCAAACAATTAATACTGCTCAGATAAACCCCCCTCTGTACTTCCCTGGGTTGGGATGTCTGGTCAAAGCACTTAATAGTGCTCAGTTAAACCCCTCTCTATACTTTCTTGGGTTGGGATGTCTGATCAAACACTTAGTGCTGCTTAGATAAACCCCTCTCTGTACTTCCCTGGGTTGGGATGTCTGGTCTAAACTTGCTTATCTGAAAGGTACTGCTTTCAGGAGTTAGAGAAACAGTGATTCAAAGAAAAAGAATGGATTTCCCTGACTGATGTGTTGTGCTCCTGCATAGAAACAAGGATGTCTTTGGAGATCCCCCACCAAACTACTGATTGGATCCTATCCTATTTGGCTTACAAGGACCAGAAGAATCACATCACTGAGTAGCAGAGCTTCGGTTTTACTCACAGTTCCCAGGCTCCATCCAGATCTTTACCGTAAGAGGCACTGTCCCTCCAGTGACCTTCATGCTGTTAGAGGCAAGCCACCCATCCTAGGACTGAGGAATCTTTATGTATCCAATTTAGGTCAGCCCTGGAACTTTCTATAGAGAATCTGCCAAATGTCTGCTGTGGCGTAATTAATGAGCCTGTTGGCCCTGCCAAAGCCAAGACTTGCTCCCTTGAGAGGTATAACTCAGTGCTGAACACCAGTCACAAGCATTAGGATCCACTGGGCAAAATTCTGGGCTAGAAAATGACTCAAGAAGGTCTTGAAGACAGCAAAGTCATGGAGGTGTAGGTGAAGTGAGTCCCAGGTGACACCTTCTTTGTATTATTATTCATGGGATAAAGGAAACTGGCCAGAAGAACCCATAAGGTCATCAAGGAGTATTGAGATGGCACTAACATGTTCTTTGGTCTCTATCACAGCAGCTGAAACTTTCCATCCAAAACAAGAGTATTCCACAGGAAGACTACTTCGTTCACCCTGCAAAACTGTTTTGTCTGTGGGAAACCCTAGAATTATACCATTAAGTTCACTTTTCAGTTCCCAGAATTAGAGAAAGAAGGAGAAAAAGAGAAGGAGGAAAAAAAAAAAAAAAAAAGAATGTGTCTTTGCCAGACAGGAAAGTCTAAAAGTCAACATTTCCATGAAGACTAAACAGGTGGAAACTAATCAAGCCAGAGTGAGAGCAAGAGAATGAAAGGGAGAGCTACAGGTTCCTAGCTACTTCTGCTCTGTTTCAGGTTGCCTGCAGCTGCTTCAGTAGAAGGGTTTATGACCAAGGTCAAGCTGTTCACTCTGCCTGACTTGTATCCAAAACAGCAGTGTAATGAAGGTTTGTGTGTGTGATGAATAAAGTCATCATAAAATAAAATGTGAAACCTGACGGCTCTGAAGATTAATTCTGTTAATCGACTGAGTGTGCAGCTCCACTTCTGTTCAGCTTCAAGTCCACTTTAGCCTCCTGCCTTTAGCTGATTGGCAGAGTGTGTGCACCCTTGTGCATACATCTGCTCCTTCTGCTCATCACAGAGTGTCAGGGGCTGGAAGGGACCTCCAAAGCTCACCCAGTCCAACCCCTCTGCAGAGCAGGATCACCTAGACCAGATCACACAGGAACACATCCAGGAGGGTTTTGAATATCTTCAGAGAGGGAGACTCCACAAGCTCCCTGGGCAGCCTGTTCCGGTGTTCTGTCACCCTCACAG
>WBNM01026613.1:44968-90294 GCA_013399055.1 Ramphastos sulfuratus
CCTCTCTCCCTTCCTTCCTCCCTTCCTTCCTTCCTCTGTTCCTCCCTCCCTTTCCTCCCTTTCCTCCCTTCCAACCTTCCTTCCTCTCTCCCTTCCTTTCTCCCTCTCTCCCTCCCTCCCTTTTCCCTTTCTGCTCTGCTCCACAACATCACATTACTATTTTTCATTTAAAAACCAGCCAGCTCCCAAATACCTCATTAATCTACATTTTAGAACATGTAGGGTTTAAAGTTGAATGAATTAATATCTTGATGACTTCCACCATTTTACTATCAAGACATGTACCTGATCTATCAGATATTTGTGAGAACATAACTCCAGATCCCTGATGATTTGGCCATGAGCTGGATGGTCCTGTGTTAACTGCTGGACTCAATCACCTGAAGGATCTTTTCCAATGCAAATGACTCTGTGATTCTGTGGTTCCTGTATCTCAGATGTGATTGCTGCAGATCCTAAGTGGGAAACCTTAGGATAACAAGCAGTGAAGTGCTGATGTTCATGTTCTTGAGGTGGCAGGTTCCATTCCTGGATTGCTCAATGTCAAATTGCAAAGCCTAAGACCTTCTTGTAAGTGTCTTTATTCCATGTAGATTTCCTGGTGACAAGCACTATGGCTGCAGCCTTGTTTGATCTGGCTGGAGACACTTCATAGAAACTTAATATCCTCGAAATCTCCAACTCATTGTCAAATCTGAAACTAACCAAAAGGTCCTCAAGGTAGTAAGGAGAAACCAGGTATTAAGGTTTGTTTTCTTACATGGTAAGGCACTGGCACAGGTTGCCCAGGGAGGTTGTGGCTGCTCCCTCCCTGGAGGTGTTCAAGGCCAGGTTGGATGAGGCCTTGAGTGACCTGTACTAGTGGGAGGTGTCCCTGCCTATGGCAGGGGGTTGGAACTAGATGATCCTTGAGGTCTCCTTCCAGCCTTACCATTCTATGATTCTATGATAGCTGAAAAATTATAGAGGACAGGAACTAAAGCAAGACTTCAAGAGCTGTTGGTTCCTTCTTAAGAAAACAACTGATGCTCCCTTCTCATTTTTCTTTTTTTTTTTTGCTAAAGGAGCATCAAATAGACAAATACATCATCATAGATATGAGAGAGAAAAAAAAACAACTCCCATTCCTCTCCCAACATATGGAAAACCAGGCTGGTGTTGAGAGAAAAGCAAAGGTGGTCACCATCTAAATATTTGTAAAGATTAAATCTTTTAGGAAGTTTCATTTTAGCAAATCTGGAGGACATTTGTTCTTCCTCTTGCATGCATACAGCTGATCAAAGCTCTCCCAAGCCTTTACATAAGGTGTCATTTTTTAGGTGGGTTGAAATCTTGACTCTTCTATTAGAGATGGGAAAATGAGGTAGGGTGGGACAACACATCTTGTTCAATAGCACAATTTGAGCCTCAGCAGCCTCAGTGATTCGATTTAAAGGGAAACCACACAGAACCACATGAGGATTTTGGCTCTGGATTTTACAGTCATCTTTATTATTGCTGTTATTTTAATACCCCTGTCCTTGACATACCAATATAGCAGAGCTTTCCACTAAAACTTAAGCTGGGGATGCTGGCAGGATGGTGTTTCTCAAGGAAATGCTGTCAGAATAGAAGCCTTTGCTGTGAAAGGAAAGTTCTGAGTGGTGGACAGGAAGAAACAAGGGCAGCTTAAAGAATAAGGTGAAGCTAAGTGATATGGGCAATTAAAGGCCAATGCTCTGCTGATTCATGATCACTGGAAAACAAAAACATGATTTACCAGCAGCCCATAAGTGGGTAAGAGCTTTTGAATGTAAAATTAGTCCACTGGTCCTTATAAGTGCTTCCAGCCAAAGCATGGAGGTGGCTGTACATGGACACCTATAGCAGTTCTGGAAAGAAGATGAACTTTGTTGTCCCCAAGGATTTAGTTGAGATACTTCAGTCCTGTCCATCTGCAGTCAGTTTGCTGTATTATATCTTTCTTCTGTGGAAACTACTTTTGCTTTGCCATTTCAGCTCAGAAATTCTGCTCTCTCAGATAAAATAAGTGACACTGTAGGTCTTTGATCAGACTTTTCCACTGCGTTCCCATCAACTCCCCATTTCCAATAGGTCTTCCACCCTTTCTTGTCTAAAACAGGTTTCCTTATTCTCCTGAAAAGCAAGGATGTGAGAAATTATCTTCATTTCCTTTCTTGGCTATTTTTTTTTTTTCAGCATCCTTTCTGCAATATCCTGATAGGATTATACACCAGATGGTACAACATGACAAATACAACCTACCAGAAAAAAAAAATAACAAAATAAAAAATCATCACTCTTGGTCACTAGGGCAAAGAAGATGATTCTGAGAGGTTTTTTTTTTCAGCCATCTGACAACATTTGCAAATCATCTTGATTTGCTGTGGGTGTGATGATAAACAGGAGGATGGGAATTACTCCTGCAGGACATAGATACTGCACATATATTTCCATGAGAGCAAAGAGTGATATCACCAGAGAGCAACACAGAGTTCCAGGACTTAACTACCATAGAATCACAAAATAACAGAATCATGGAATCATGGAAAGACAGAATAGACCTGAGCAACTCCAGCTGTCTCAGCTTGTTCTCACAGAAGATGGTCCTCTGACCATCTTCATGGCCTCCTCTGGCCCCACTCCAACCCATCCATGTCTCTGCACTCTGGACCCAGCAGTGCAGGTGAAGTCTCAGTAGGGCAGAATCCTCTCCCTCCACCTGCTCTCATGCTGTTAGGGATCAGCCCAAAATACAGTTGGTGCACAGTGCCAGCTCATGTCCAGCTTTCCACTCACAACATCCCCAAGTGTTCACCAACATCCCCAAGTCCTTCTCTGTGGGGCAGCTCTCAATGCCTTCAACCCCCAGCCTGTATTGATGCCGTGGATTGCCCTGATGCCAGAGCAGGACCTTGCCCTTGGCCTCCTTGAACCTCATGAAGTTCTCACAGGCACACTTCTCAAGCCTGCCAAGGCCCTGGATGGATCCCATCCCTCAGGCACGTCAACTGCACTGCTTAGTTTGCTGTCATCTGCAGACTTGCTGAGGGTGAACTCAGTCCTGCTGTGCCACTGATGAAGACATTAAACAGTAGATTGAACTCTCCTGTCTCTAAAACTACTGTCAGAGTTTTCAGTAACAACCCTCTTGGATGTCTCTTCTGTTGGTAAATATAAGCAAAGAAATCATACAAGGGTTCTGATTCTTAGAAAATTGGTTATCTCAGATTTGCTGACAAGAAAGCTTCACAGGACAGAAGTATTTTGGGTCACCGTAGCCATATAGGAAGCTCCCAGGACCGTGAGTCACTTGTGAATATTTGTAGCTGGATCTTTAAATACCCCAATGTTTTGGTGTACCATGCTACACCCTGTCTGAAGAACTGGAAACTCTGAATACTCCAGGAAATACCATTGTTGTGCTTGGCAGAGACCCAGCTTCTATTATTGGCATCTGCCGACCAGATTGTTTAGGGCCCAGGAGAGAGTAATGCCACATGGTAAAAGTCCTTCAATGTATACATGAGATAAGATGCTACAGAGGCCAGTAAAGAGGAATGACTGAGAAATGTCAGACCTGGACAAGCTTGAGAAGAGGGTCCATGTGAATCTCATGATATTCAGCAAGGCCAAGGGCAAGGTCCTGCTTCTGGATTGGGGCAATCCTTGGTAGCAAGGCTTAAACCCTACAGCCCATCAAGACGTTTTGTGGTAGCATGGAGTTACATTTCTAAGTGCATATCTCAGGTGAAATATTCCTTTTAGGTTTCTCCTGAGAGTATGGGAATAGAGGACATAGAATCATAGAATGGTAAGGCTGGAAGGGACCTCAAGGATCATCTAGTTCCAACCCCGTGCCATAGGCAGGGACACCTCTCACTAGAACAGGTCACTCAAGGCCTCGTCCAACCTGGCCTTGAACACCTCCAGGGAGGGAGCAGCCACAACCTCCCTGGGCAACCTGTGCCAGTGTCTCACCATCCTCACTGCAAACAACTTCCTCCTAACATCCAGTCTAAATCTTCCCTCTGCCAGTTAAAACCCATTGCCTCTTGTCCTAACATTGTTACTGACCTTGTCAATAGTTTCTCCCCAGCCTTCCTGTAGGCCCCCTTCAGATACTGGATAAATAGATATATAAAAATAGGTTAAATAGTTTCCAGAAGCCTAAGGAGTACTTCTTATAGGATTAACCTTCCAGTAGCATCTTTTTCCACTTGCATGCAATCCTTATTCTGAAAGGCTTTAAACCTTCCCTTCCTTCACATATTCTCTAGTGATTTTTCATGCATGTGAAGACCTCTGTGTGTTTGTTAAAAGCCCCAGGGCTCTCAGCCTTTCCTCCTCACAGAGATGCTCCAGTCCTCTCAGCATCTTTGTAGACTCCACTGGACTCTCTAGTAGTTCCTTGTCTCTCTTGAACTGGGTAGTGCAGAACTGGACACAATCCTCCAGCTATGATCTCATCAGGGAAGAGTAGGGGGAGAGAAGAACCTGCCCTGCCCTGTTGGCTGCACTATTCTCAATGCACTTCATGAGCCCATTGACCTTTTTGGCCAGAACAGCACATCACTGACTCCTGGTGAACTCCTTGTCCATCAGGACTCTCAGGTGCTTCTCTGAAGAGCTGCTTTCCAGTAAGTCAGCCTCTAACCTGTACTGGTGCAGGGGTTATTCATCCTCAGGTGCTGGACTCCACACTTGCCCTTGTTGAACTTCATGAGTGTGCTGGTTTGAGGCTAATTGGAATATTTTAATAAGAAAAAAATAGATTCTAGGCTGTGAAAAGCAAACAATGGTGGTGTCTGCTTCACTCATAGGCTGTCTACAACTACCTGAAGGCTGGTTGTGGCCAGCAGGAGGTTGCTTTCTTCTCTCAGGCAACCAGCACCAGAACAAGAGGACACAGTCTCAAGCTGTGCCAGGGGAAGTTTAGGCTGGAGGTGAGGAGAAAGTTCTTCACTGAGAGAGTCATTCCCCACTGGAATGGGCTGCCCAGGGAGGTGGTGGAGTCACCGTCCCTGGAGGTGTTCAAGGCACGTTTGGACGTGGCACTTGGTGCCATGGTCTAGTCTTGAGGTCTGTGGTAGTGGGTTGGACTTGATGATCTTTGAGGTCTCTTCCAACCTTACTATACTGTGATACTGTGATACTGTGCTTGCTGAGATGTATAAAAACAAGGACACAAACATAGATGAAACAGAGTGTCTCTGGGAGCTGCTGTGTCTTCTGCTTTCTGCTGTGTAACCCAACTAACCACTCTGCTTCTAACCCCACCTTGTCCATTCTCCAAACTCACCTTGCACGTAAGGCAGACCCTGGGGTAAGGTAGAGGGGTGGAAAGATGGTGGAAGGGTGGTTGGGAGCCCCTCCTGGGGACTCTGATTGCTAGGAGGGGGATTGTGTTTCTGTATTAACTTTAACTTGTGTGTTTCTGTATATTTCTGTAACTATTCATGTCTATTGTGTAAATATCTGCTTGTCTGTTGTGCTAAGCTGTCAATAGAGCTTCAGTCCTTAACTTCTGGCTGGCTGAGTCTAGTCTGGGTGATTTTATAGCTTGGGGGGGGGCAAGTAACTTCCAAACCATCACAATGAAGTTCCTTTACATCCAACTCTTCAGCCTGTCCAGCTCTCACTGAATGACAGCACAACCTGAGGGTTTATCAGCCACTCTTCCCAGCTGTGCATCATCAGCAAACTGAGAGACCACTCTGTGCCTTCTTTCAGGTCCTTGGTGAAGGTGGGAGATGCAAATAAAGATGACACCAGGTAGTACATAGTCCATAAATCCCATGGGGAAGTGTTACAGAATAAAGCTTCTCAGCTGGAAGCATTTTACTTTTTATCTATTGTAGTTTTCAATGAAATGTCAAAATATTCCACAGAAAACAGACACTTTTTTTTTGTTTGGTTTGTTTTTTTGGGGGTTTTTTGGGTTCTTTTTTTGGTGGAAGATATAATTTAGGTAAAAGCTCAGCTGGCTGTTGAAAAGTGGCTTTGCAAAAATGTTTCTTCTGGCAACTGTTCAGGATAGTGTGGCTGTTTCTTCTAAAGTCTTCCTTCAAAATCCTCTTTCAAAAGCTGATTTTCTGGGATGGCTACAAAAAAAGTGGACTAAAAAGGACCCTCATTGTACTGCTGTTGTGCATGATCAATATCTTGCTATGTTACCAGCCTGGTTTCATATATTCCTCACCCTGACACATCTTCTTCTCTCCAGAAGTCTTGTTCAAGCATAGATGGAACTAGATATGATCCCTCTGTCTTATGCTTGCACTGTCCTCAGTGAGATAATACTCACACCTGGGATATGAATGCACTATGACCATTAATACTGATAATCCTGATGTCAATACTGCTCATTTTTGCAGTAGTTACACTGGTTAGAGTTGCTGTAGCCACAACTCCTTGTTTTGAAGGGTGACAAAGGTCAGAGATCTCTTCCCATTTTGTAGGTGGCAATCCAAAAGCTGAGTTCTACTGAGTCAGTGTTCCTCTGAATTCTCTCTAACACTGTGGATTGAATTCCTGTGGGCATATTATTACATCTAAAGATAAGAGAGATCTAAAGAGCTGAGAACCTCATCTCAAGGCATCAGTCCTGTGAGGAGTGGCTGATGGAATTGAAGTTGCTCAATCTGGAGACAAGAAAACTCAGGAGAGACCTAACTCTACAAGTCCCTGAAAGAAGGTTGAAGCCAGGTGAGGGTCAGTCTCTTTTCCCAAGAAACAAGCCATAGGACAAATGAAAATAGCCTCTCCCAGGGAAGGTTTAGAATAATAAAATCATAGAATTGGTTTGTTTGGAAGAGACTTTTAAGATCATCCAGTCCAATCATTCTCTCTGCCAAGCCCTCAGCACCACATTTCTGTGTCTTCTAAATACCTCCAGGAATGGTGGTTCAGCTACCTCCCTGAGGATCCTGTTCCACTGTTTGAGACATTCAGATTGGACATTAGGACCCAAAAGGACCCTGGCCCAGGCTATCCAACGAAGTGGTGGAGTCTCCATCTCTGAGGCCTTTAAAAGCCATGGAGATGTGATGCTGAGGGCCATGGTTGAGTGGTGACTTGGAAGTGCTGAGTTAATGGACTTAAAGATTTTTTTCTAACCTCTATGATTCTATGATTCTAGTTTGGCCCAATTTATGCCAGCTAGAAGCATCAGTGACCATTACCTCAACACTATTGACCTGCTCTGATTTTTTTTGCCCCTCCATCTCCACTCCACTTTCCCCCTCTCCTGTATCTAATAAGAGCTGACTCTAAGATGTCTGTGGTGAAATGGGACTGCAGAGACCTGGAGCTGTTTAGTCTGGAGAAAATAAAACTAAGAGAGGATCTTACTAATGTTTAGAAATGTCTGAAGGTTGAGTGTCAAGAAGAGAGGTCAAGTATCTTTTCAGTGGTGTCCTATGATAGGATGAAGGGCCATAGATACAAACTGGAACCCAGCAAGTTCCACCTCAACCTAGAGAAAGACTTCTTTCTGAGAGGATGCCAGAGCCCTGGAACAGGCTGCCCACAGAGATCATGGAATCTCTTTCTCTAGAGACATTCCAGACTTGTCTGGATGTGTTCCTGTGTGACTTGCCCTAGGTGATCATGCTTTGACAGGGACCTTGGACTCTATAATCTCCAGAGGTCCCTTCCAACCCCTACTACTCTATGACTCTGTGCAGCAGGAGGCCCAGCAGCACAAGGCAAGGGCAAAGAGGGATGTGGGTTTGTTGCCATTGCTAGAAGCAGCCTGAAATAAATGCCATGAACTCTGAGCTCCAGCATCCAGCTGTGTAAACTCAAACTGCAGGACTGCTCTCATGTGGCCAGTTACTTATGGAAAAGGAGTGAGGTATAGCTCAGCACCAAGGGACTTGCCCATCAAACTGTTTCACACTGTTGGTCAAACAGGGTTCTTTGAATGAAAGAAAAAGAGGGGGGGGGAAATCTCTTCCCTGATTCCAAGGTGTAATAAATTGAAGCCCTGTACCCCTCATGGCTTTGGAATGATTACCTTAATTATTTTAATGTTTTTTTTCTACATAATCATCAATAAATCAAGCATAGCTCATTAAACAATAGATGCCTCCGAGGCCTCTCTTCAAATGTGCTTTTGATAAGAGTCAGAGCCTTTTTTTTTTTTTGGGGGGGGGGGGGCCTTGTAACATTTTTCTTTCCTCTATTTGTTTTTTCTAAGGGTCAAATGATGCTGTTAAAAGAGCAGTTAATATATAGATCTATTTTTCCATATTCCCGTCATGGTGTTTGACTTTAGGAGATTTATGGAATATCTTTTCCCAGCTGAACAATAGTGTGTTTTGTTGTACTAAAGAGGTATTTTAACATGAGTGGAGATTCTTAATAAGTTCACTGCTACCTGCTTTCCAAAACAGGCCCCAGCCAAGACAGAGAACAGCACCAATATATGTATCTCTATACATAAAGAGAGAGATTTTTACACAGAACACAGTCGTCTGGGTATCGCTCGTTTATTTTCATATAATGAACTCCAAAAGGTTGGTATGTTCTGGCCAGAAGCCACTGTTCACCTTTTTCATGAGGCATAACATATAGTTACAGAGAAAGTAGGAAGAACTAAGTGGCCTGGGCCAGATCTTCAGATGGGGTAAATGTAAGGGAGTTGTGTTAACTTGGGTGGAGCATTGCCAAACTATGAAAAATGATGACTTGACCTCCTACATTCAAATATGCTTCAGATGCTGTGTCTCTCTACTGCAGCTGCAGCTTTAGCCAAGGAGGGTTCACACAGAGCCATCCACCCTCCAAAACCAGGCCTAGCTTCTTACCAGATTAAAGCTGCCACTCCAGTTTGTGAAAGAGCTGAATGAGCTTCCTAGCATCACCATCTTCAGTGTGATTCAACCCCAGCAATCTAGTCTGGTGGGAGGTGTCCCTACCCATGGCAGAGAGTTTGGAACTAGATGATCTTTAAGATCCCTTCACACCCAAACTGTTCTATAATGCTATGATGGTTTCATTCATATTGGAGGCTCACCAGTAAGTCTCACACTGGTATAATGAAGTTCATCTATCCGGCTTCTGACTGCTTCAACTGTGTCCAGTGTCTGGGTGAGCCTGCAGCAATGCAGGTGTTTCATAGAGTCATAGACCATCTCAAGTTACAAGTGACCCATAAAGGTCAACTTCCTGCTCCTCACAAGACTATGGAAATCTGAATCATACAACTGAGAGAGATATGTTCCTCATGCTTCCTTCTGCACATACCAACAGACCTTGTGCCCACCTTCTATTTCCAGTCATTGCACTAACACTGTTCAGGTAGGTGGAAAATGAGGCTGAGGTGATGAGGATGAGAAAGAGAGCAGCAGGAGTTCCTCATTTAAGGGGCTGAAAGTATCTACTGAGGTTTTCATTCTTGCTCAGTTGCAAGAAATATGTCCTAGCTTCCACTAAGGATTTCAGACAAGGCTGAAAGATATTCCCATTTCCTAAAGTCTGAGCCTCATGTCATAGCAGGACTGCACCTTTTCTCCTGCATAAGATCTAGTTGGTGACATCAAAGCCATTTAAACTGTCCCTTTTCACATTGAATTATAGAGGTTGGAAGGGACCTCTGGAGACCATCTAGTCTAGACTAGACTGGAAGGTAACTGGAGGTCATCTCATCTAGGTTCCCCAGGGAGGTTGTGGCTGCTCCCTCCCTGGAGATGTTCAAGGTCAGGTTGGACGAGGCCTTGAGGGACCTGTACTAGTGGGAGGTGTCCCTGCCTATGACAGGGGGTTGGAACTAGATGATCCTTGAGGTCCCTTCCAACCTTTCCATTCTAGGATTCTATGATTCTATGATTAGAATAAAATCATAGAATCAATTCTATGAGTCTGTTCTAGTCTCTCCTCAGACTGCAGGGATGGTTTTGCCAGAGATGGGATGAGATGCAGCCTGCACTATACAATGCAACCCTAAAGTAAGTGGTACATGCCCCAAAGAATGAGCAAACTTGGTGTTCAAGGCAGCAGAGCAGGTCACAGTGCTTAGACACTAGTTCAGATCACAATAGTTGAAGACCTGTCATATGAAGAATAAACAGAGTTTTTCTTTTCCTTCAGAGGCTAATTAACTTGAACAAAATATCACGCTAAGGCAACATCTTGCCCTCTGTGTTTCCCTCTGTGTCCAGACTTGGCTTGTTCAGTGTTGGCTTCACCACATATAACACAGCCTGCTGATAAGCCCTTGGTCTAGAAATCAGCCCTCAGTCCTTTTGACATGTGGTTCTTTCATCGTAGAGCTGTCACACAAAACAAAGAGGTCAGCTTCCCTGTTTTAAAATGCTTTGTTTTGGATGTTAGTCATGAATGTTACTTGTCAAGGGCAGCCCCTGGGTTTTTTTTCAGCCAAAAGCAGCAGCTGTGATGCTCTTTGACTGGAACACAATCTGCTTCTGGAGAGATCTCCCAAGTGGTTCAAGAGAAAACTCATGTCATAAGATCATGTCTTGTCCTTTTCTCAGGTTTTATTTGTTTTCCTCTCCTAATTCTTCCTCCCACAGGGCTTCACTTGCTCTTTGAACATCAGTGGATGATGCTGTACCCTTTTGTACTATGAACAGGCCTTCTTGCACCACGTGGTCAAAGCTGGACTGTGCCACAGATATGGAATCTGCAGATAAGTTTGTGGCTTTATGTGAAGTAAATGTTCCTGGCTTCTCGTACTGGCTGTTAGGGGTGAGCAGCATATATCTCTGCTCTGTAAAGATCAAAGTGAATTCAAGATATCTCATGATGTAGAGTGAAAAAGCAAGGAGGCTGTCCCTGATGAAACATAGGACCTTCAGAGCTCATTTAGCCCAGCCCTCCTGCAGTCAGCAGCAACAGCTCCAACTGCAGCAGGTTCCTCTGAGCCCCAAACAACCTGACCTGGAATGGTTCCTGGGATGGCATCAGCCTGGGCCAGGCTCTCACCAACCTTCATTGTTAAAAACGTGTTCTCTACTCTGAATCTCCCTCTTTAGTTTAAAACCACCACTCCTAGTCCTGTTACAACAAACCCTGCTAAAAAAAGCCTGTCCCCAGCTTTCTTATCCGTCCCATTAAGTATTGAAAGGCTACCAAAGGTCTCCCCAGATCCTTCTCTTCTCCAGGCTGAACAAGCTCAACTCTCAGCCTGGCCTCATAGNGCAGGTTCCTCTGAGCCCCAAACAACCTGACCTGGAATGGTTCCTGGGATGGCATCAGCCTGGGCCAGGCTCTCACCAACCTTCATTGTTAAAAACTTGTTCTCTACTCTGAATGTCCCTCTTTAGTTTAAAACCATCACTCCTAGTCCTGTTAGAACAAACCCTGCTAAAAAAGCCTGTCCCCAGCTTTCTTATCCGTCCCATTAAGTATTGAAAGGCTACCAAAGGTCTCCCCAGATCCTTCTCTTCTCCAGGCTGAACAAGCTCAACTCTCAGCCTGGCCTCATAGCAGAGCTCTTTCAGCCCTCCCAGCATTGCTGTGGCCTTCTCTGGTCCCTCTCCAACAGGTCCCTACCTGTGCTGAGGACTCCAGAGCTGGTCCCAGCACTGCAGTGAGGTCTCAGCAGAGCAGAGGAGGCAGAGTCCTCTCCCTCCACTCATTGCCCATACTGCTGGCTCTCAGCCCAGGACACAGTTGTCCAACTAGGTTGAGACTGTAAGCCTTCCACTGTAGTCTGCTGCTACTTCTTTCAGACCAAGACACCACCTTGGGCTTCTGGATGGATATATTATTGAAAGGAAATGTTTCTTAAATTTGATATTTATGCAATTAGTAAGGAAAATTCTACTTCTGCAGATGTCAACCACGCCAATGCCACTGACATCACAGAAGTGAGGATTTCAGCTTAGAAGTTTTTTTCTCCTGCCAAAGGGACAAGTCACAATGTGCAGCATAAAAAACACAGACTGAGGTCACCTTTAAGGTATTCTCTCAGGCCTCTAAACTGCAATATTCCTTCACAGACACTTTTACTTTAATTTGTTCTCAGTGGAAAAACAAATGAGGGGAGCAGTAAGTGAGGTGGGACTGGAGAAAGAACATCACCCTTCAGCTGAAACCTACCTGCTGCTGGGGATCCTGGAGGAGGGATCAGCCAGGCAAGACAGAGCCTGGGTTGCCCTCATGTAAGCTGTGATGGTTGTGTGATGTAGCAGTGGCTCTTGTATAACTACAATTCCCTCTTTTTGTTGACTCTGAATGTCTGTTGCAACTCCTGTTACTAGCACATAAAAAAGCCACCCTGGCTTTGAAGCACAGGTGGTGTTCAATAATGTGG
Source organism: Ramphastos sulfuratus (assembly GCA_013399055.1). NCBI lineage: Eukaryota > Metazoa > Chordata > Aves > Piciformes > Ramphastidae > Ramphastos > Ramphastos sulfuratus. Next base: position 57,252 of record WBNM01026613.1, read on the forward strand.
TAGGTAGTTTTGAAAGCAGAAAGACAGCACTGTTAGTTTAAGTGCAGCTGAATGTGCTTTAGAAATATGAGATTAATTCAAGCAGGTATCCAAACTTGTGATTCTTTTCATTTGTATCATAGAATCAGAGGCTTGTTTTTGTTGGAAGAGGCCTTTCAGATCAGTTCCAACCACTAACCCATTATTGCCAGGTCACTACCAAACCATGTCCCTCAGCACCACATCTCCATGACTTTTAAATCCCTTCAGGGATGGGCACTCCACCACTACCCTTATCAGCCTGGTCCAGGGTTTGACAGCCCTTTCACTGAAGAATTTTTTCCTCTTGTTCAGCCTAAACCTTCCTTTGTTGCAATTTGAGGCCGTTTCCTCTTGTCCTATAGCTTGCTCCTTGGGAGAAAAGACAAAGTCCTTATCTCACTCCAAACTCCATTAAGGGAGTTGTAAGGAGGCAGAAGGTCTCTCCTCAGCCTCCTTTTCTCCAGCCTAAACAACCTCGGGGCTCTTAGCATCTCCTCACAAGACTTGTGCTCTAGAACCTTCACCAGCTTCATTGCCTTTCTCTGGACACATCTCAGTGTCCTTCTTGGAATGAAGGAGCCAAAACTGAACCCAAGGTGAGAGGTGCAGCATCACTAGTGTTGAGCAGAGAAGCAGGACTGTAGGATTTTTACCTAGACTTTAAAAATCTGTAACTGATGCTTCATTTTCCAGTAAAATGGAAGAGAAAGGGAGATTGGGAAAGAAGAAAAAGAAATTTCACTTTCCCCAGATTCCAATCCAAGTCCTGCCTGGGTTCAGGTTTAGTTCAAAAGTCGATGACTAGGTCTTGTTTTTCCTGAGATGTTTTCCTCATCCAAATTCAAACTCCTCTGACTTTGTCAGTGGGGAGCCTGAGGAAGAAATGGTTCTGTTTGAGTTGAATCAGAGCACCAGCCTCACTGTCTGCCAGAAATGCTGACCTTTCTCAGTCTGATGCAAAATGTCTTGAATCTGTCCATTTTCCACCAAAAAAACCCTCTTCTGGCACTTCTGTTTTTATCCTTCTCCATGAAAAATAATGCTTAGACAAGTTGAGAAGAATTTCTTGCTTTGCACTTGCTCTCTCATGCTCTTACCTGACCCCAAGATTCAATCCTCACAGACTGAAATATCAACATCATTGCTGAAACTGAGCAGTAGGTGTTATCCTGGAAGCAAGTAAAAAGATTACAAACTAAATATGCCCATAAAAGTTTAACATCTGCATGCCTTGCATGGAAACTGCTCCACTTACAAGAGAGGTGTAGATGTCCCATGGACTGAAAATGATGCAAGCCTGAGTGACCTGCTGGTCTCCTCTGGGATTCTCCTGTGTATTAATGAAGCATGTAGTCCATCAGCTAGAAATAACTTAATGGAACATCTCACTTCATCATTTTCAGTCAAACTGCAGTTTTGTGTCCTGATGCTGTGGTGTCAGGTGAAAGGGGAAAAAAAAACCAGAGAAAACATCTTGCTTAACGTGTCTTCCATACCTACATGTGAGTGTGTCACTTATAATTACATCCCCAAATACACTTTTGGGTGCTATTGAGAGCCTGGATTAAATCCACTTGCAGGAGAACAGCTAATGAAGTCTTGTTTTTGCATTAATCTTCAGGCACTTTTCTCAGGGGACTTGAAGGGAAAGGAAGGTGGATGGCAAAGGAGAGAGAGAATGAATCAAAGGAGAAAGAAACAGTTGGTGAATGGGTGATGCAGGAGAAGGATAAACAGGCGAGACAATTCTAATTTCTAAACTCCAGACCAGAAGGGAAATCAATCTTGGCTAATGGATAGAGCAGTAACCTGGGATTCCACTTGTGTGTGTGTGTCCCTATTTTTCACTTTCTTGATTCTTCCTTGTGCAACCTTGGATGACACTCCTGACTCCTGCTTTTCCATGATATTTACACCCTTTACAGAGCTCAGATTGTGTCTCATTGTGTGTTCATACACCACCACATGCTGAGGCAGCATAAACTCAGATATAACTTGCAAGCACCATGGAAATTTCCATCATCTTCCACCAGTTGCATATACGCAGGACTTATGTTTTCCACCAGAGCTGAACATATTCATCAGAGGTTTGGTTTTTGTTTTGCTTTTTTGGAAGATCTGCCTTGATACAGTTTCTACTGGCAGTAACTCAGGCTCATCTCACCCCATTTTAGTTGCGTTTAGATGTCCAGAGAAAAGAAATTCATAGAGGACCTTGGCAAACCACACATCTTATTCCAACACCTGAGCTGAATTCCTCAGTGTAAGAGAGAATTGCTTTTTGCTTTACTGGAAGCTTCAAATAGGGAAAGAATTTACACCAAGCTCTTTAGAAATCCATTAACTGGATGCTCATTGCATTGAAAACTACTCCAGGATCCAGGGTATCATCCTGGCTTCCTATATCCTTCTAATTTGATGATAACCTCCACTCAGATGATCATGATAGATAGTGCTAGGTCATTTCCCATGGGTTACAGACGAGTCAGCTAAACCTCATGAAGTCCAGAGCATGGATTAGAAAAGGACATTTTACAGCCATCTAAAGAGTCTTGATTACTTTTTAAAGGAGATACAAGTGTGTATGAGATGAAGTATGAATAGAACTTGGCAAACCTTTACAAGCCAAACCTTACTTTAAGAACTAAATAACAATTTAAAGGTTAGTTAGACTTCCTTCTCTCCAGCTCTTAATAACTTTTTCAGTGGTTACATTCCAAAGGTAAGTTGTTAGCATTATTTTTACAGATAAAAACTGAATAATCATAGAATCATAGAATTGTTTTGGTTGGAAAAGACTTTGAGGATTATCAAGTCCAATCAGCATGTAACTCTGGTGCTACCTCATGACCCTCAGCATCATATTTCTGGGCCTTTCAAAGCCCTCCAGGGATGGAGATTCAACCACCTCCCTGGCAAACCTATTCCAATTCTTGGCCACTCTTTCAGTAAAGATTTTTTTCCTAATATTCAACCTAAACCTCCTCTGGTGCAACTTGAATTCATTTCCTCTTGTCCTGTCACTTGTATCTTGGGAGAAGAGACCAAGCCCTGTATCACTACAGCCTCCTTTCAGGGAGCTGTAGAGGGTAAAGAGGTCTCCCTTCAGCCTCCTTTTCTCCTGGCTGAACAACTCCAGTTCCCTCAGGCACACCTCATAACACTTGTTCCCAAGACCCTTCAGAATTTTATTCTTGATCCAAAACACAAGAGAAATATTAAACTTACAATCAAATTTTCACTTTTCTTAAGTTATATGCATTCATAGATTCATACATTCATTTTGTAAAGTCAGAAATGTGCTGTCTAGGACCAAGACATCAAATTCCCACTGTTTAAAATTCGCTTAATGAAAATTTCCAACATTTAAAATTTGCTCAGTGAAAATCTGAATTATTCACAGAACCACAGCACTGGGGGGATTGGAAGTGACATCTGGAGATCCCTTAATCCAACCCCTGCTAAAGCAGGGTCATCTTTATGAGCCATCACCCACTTCATGCATAGATTTTTCATAGAATCATAGAATCAAGCAGGTTGGAAGAGGCTTCCAGAGGCTTCNCTCTGTCCCCATCCTGTGGCACTGCTTGGTGTTGTTGTGGCCAAAGTGTACCTGAGATAAATGGGCATTTACAAACAATTTGCACCTTCGACAATCTTTTCTTCACCACTTCAAAGTTCTCCAAGCTTTTAACTCACCACTTCCCTCCACACATTTGTCGTGGCTGCCATTGGGACATTGTACCATCACGTGCTGATGAGAGGAAAGAGGTGAAGTCACAGTATTGCTACAGAACTACAACCTGACACGATACAGAAGTAGGAATCACTTGCCTGATTTTACCCCAAAGAGCTTTTACATACCTAAATCCAACAGCACAAATGTCCTGGATGAACGGAGCTGCGTGAGTCAAGTTATAGCCCAAATTAATCAATGAATGAATTGTATTTTCCACCAGCACTGGGGAATAATGACCAGTCAAAATCACATTTGGGTTTGATTCACACTATGATGCATCATTTTCCCCAAGCTGACTTGAATCCAGTATTTCCAATTTAAATAACTTGTTTTCTGAATAATTTTCGTGCTGGTTTAATGACATTTGAGCTGTTGCATCTCACTTTATGACTTACACACTGGAAAAAAAATCTCTGTGAGTCCAATAAATATCCACTGTAGATGATATTAAAGGGGGTGTAACCATATGGACCACAACTATAATGCAGTCAAGTGAAAAAAAAAAAATAAAGATGAATGAACAAATGTTTCCATGTACTGAGAAGTGACATGAAGCAGGGAATTGTCTCAATGTCAATGCAGCCCTGGAAGAAGGAGCCAGAGCAACCTCCCATTTCAGACTGGGAGATTGTAGAGTAGTGGTAATTAGGAACCAATATTCTGCCATTTCCCCCAAACTAAGTATTAAAAAGTTATTAGAATTACTCCAGAGGCTATTTATTTTGTGGGGCTTTTTTGGGGTTGTTTTTTTGCCTGGGAAAAGAATGAGAATCATTTTTTTCCCCCTCTTACAGGCAAGCTCATCACCCAAAAAGTAATGATACTTATTTTTTTTTTATGTCTCCTTATGGTTTTATGGTTATATATGGCTGGATGGAAAGTATTGGGTTTAGACCCAGAAACTTAGCCCCTTTAAGGCAGATACAGAGGACACCCTGAAGCCAGAGTGTTGCTTAGATTCTTGTCCAAAGCCTAAACATCACAAGTGTCATGAAAAAATAGATAAATTTATATATTTATATTAAAAATATATAAATATCTAATACATAAATATATCATTTTTCCAGTTCTCAGGGCATGGGCCACTCTCTAGGAGGCAGGAATAAGTGGAACATTCTGTCTGGGTAACAGATATTAAGTAATTAATCAGTTTTAATTGGTATTTGTTGGTTTGTTTGTTTGTTTGTGGGGGTTTTGTGTGTTTTTTCATTTAGGTTTTTGGTTTGGTTTGTGTTTTTCTTTTTTTTTTTATTTGTTGTTTTTGAAGTTGTTGGGGTTTGGGGTTTTTTATTGTTGTTTGTTTTGGGGATTTTGTTTTCATTTGGTTTCTGTTGTGGATTTTTGTGTGTGGTTGGTTGGTTGGGTGAGTTTTCATGGTGGTGGAGATTTCCCTCAAGCAGCTCTAATTAATGCTACCTCTAGAAATCAAGTTATAGGCTTTGAATCAATCACAAAGAAGACTTTCTTCCATAGAGCCATTGAGGTTTTAATCCAGAAGAACACGTGGAAAGCCTAGAGTTGAGGAGGACAAGAGGAAATCATAGAATCATAGAATGGTAAGGTTGGAAGGGACNAATGTGATGGCAGGGTTTAGTGTGGGTAGATTTAGACAGCTCCAGGTTGGATGTCCCCAGCTGACCTAGTCACTAAGGGTGCTTTTGCAGTCACTGCTAAAGGTGAGCTTTCCCCTGGCCAGATTCACTTCTTTTACAGGGCCTCTACTGGTACCAACCAAACCACCATTGTCTACAGGAAAAACAAATCAGGGCCTTGTGAATGATGGTCATAGATTCATAAAGCTTACCCAGTTCCAATCCCCCTGCCACGTGCAGGGACATCTTCCACTAGAGCAGGTTGCTCAATGTCCCTGTCCAGTCTGGCCTTGAACACCTCCAGGGAGGGGGCATCCACAGCTTCCTGGGGCAGCCTGATCCAGTATCACAACAACCTAAATAAATTAGCACCCTAAAAAGGCCATTTCCTCTTCACCTATCATTTGTTTTTTTGGGGGAAAGAGAGTGAAAACCACTTTGTACTCCTAGGAAATACCCTTCAGTAAATATAACAAAGTTCATGCAGATTCTGTAGATTTTGCTAAAAAAAAAAATAGTAAATAGTAAATAAATAAGTTACATCACTTGCCCAGTGATGTAACTTGTTTGGTTGGTTAGTTTTTGGGGGTTGGAGTTTGGGGTTTGGCTTTTTTTGGTGGGTTTTTTTGTTTGTTGGTTTGATTTTGTTTTTCCCCAACTGCAAACATCCCTCTGTCCCAGGGCACATGTTCCTCAGTCCACCTGTCACAAAGATATGGTGTGGGGACATCTCCTCTCTTTTGAGAAGGCTACATAGGGAGCATCCACTGTGATNCAAGATCATTGAGTCCAATCTATCACCTTCTTATTGACTAAACCATGGCACTAAGTGCCTCATCCAGCCAGGTTGGAAAAGACCTTCAAGATCATTGAGTCCAACCTATCACCTAAGCCTTCTAATTAACTAACTCACTGCACTAAGTGCTTCATCCATCCTCCTTTCAAACACCTCCAGGGACAGTGACTCCACCACCTCCCCAGGCAGCCCATTCCAATGCCAATCCCTCTTGCTGTGAAGAACTTCTTCCTAACATCCAGCTTAAACCTGCCCTGATGCAGCTTGAGACTGTGTCCCCTTGTGTTGTCACTGCTTGCCTGGGAGAAAACACCAGCCCCTATCTGGCTACAACCTCCCTTCAGGTACTTGTAGACAGCAATAAGTCCTATCTAGAAAGCTGGCAAAACTCTGCAGTGTTCCTTGCTGATCTCTTCTTGAATATTCTGCCTGAGGAAAATAAAATTAATTGCCCTACAATACCTGCTGGGGCTCTTTCATCAAGGTTTTTTAGGAAGTTGTAGAGAGAAGACACTTGGGACAGCCTTTAAATCAATGCAGCATCCCTCTGTGATCCCCCCTGGAGTGATGGAAGTGGGTAGAAAAAGCTTTTATGTCCAATTCTTGTTTTTTTTTTCACTCTGTGATGAAACCCATCCTTCACTTTTATGAGCCAACCGTCAGGCCAGCCTGACCCAACAGCAATTTCATCCCCTGAAGCTGAGGACAAGGTGGAGGCTCTGCTCTGGGAGCAGCGACGTGAAGGGCACACTGGCAGCACATTGCACTGCCGGGCTCTGCACCCCTCAGAGGCAGGAGCACATGTGTGATTGTACCAGATGTCAGGGTGGAAAAGAATGCATGAAACAGATCTAAAACAAAACCAAAAGCAATAACAACAACAACAAAAGCATTTTCTTTTGTTTTGCTCAGATTGTTTTTATTTCTTGTGTTTCCTTAAGTGCTCAAGAATCAGAAAATCACAGAAAGGTGGGAGTTGGAAGGGACCTCTAGAGATCATCTAACCCTCCCAGTCAGAGCACATTGCATAGGACAGAGTCCAGGCAGGTTCTGAATAACTCCAGAGGTGGAGATTCCATCACCTCTCTGGGCAGTTCCCAGAGAGGAATCAATTCTACTACCCTCAAAGTCTTGTCCGGGACTGGACAGTCTTGTCCTGTCACTGGGCAAGAGGTAAAGGGCACAAACTTGAACATAGGAAGCTCCATCCAAACATGAGGAGGAACTTCTTTACTTTATGGGTGGTTGAACGCTGGAGCAGGCTGCCCAGAGAGGTTGTGGAGTCTCCTTCTCTGCAGTCATTCCAAACCAGCCTGGACGTTGTGATTTTGGGCACCCAGGAATTTGACTCTGTTTTAGCAGGGGGTTGAACTGGATGATCTCCAGAGGTCCCTTCCAACCCCCATCATGCTGAGACTCTGTGACATAATTACTTTTTTGCTAGGTGCTCTACAGACAGCTCAGGGACAGTGTTGAGTAGCTGACAGTATCAATTTAGGGACAACAGATGCAGCATTTTAAATCAAAAAATCTCCTCAGCACAAAATAAACATTTTGATAGAAATTTCCTCAGAAACCATTTTGTTTCTTGTTTCAAAATGTGCTATTTTCTTTTCAGCAGGGCCAGTTGTGAGGGTAAGGATGGGTTTAAATTGAAAGAAGGAGATTCAGACCAGATCTAAGGAAGAATGTTTTTTATGCTGAAGGTCATGAGAGCCTGTCCCAGACTGCTCAGAGAGATGGTGGATGCCCAGACCCTGGAACCATTCCAGGCCAGGTTGTTTGGGTCTCTAGTTGCAGATATCCCTGCTGACTGCAGAGGAGTTGGACTGGGTGAACTTGACAGGTGCCTTCTAACCTGAACTGTTGCATGGCTCTTTAAGCAAAAGCAGCTGACAAGCTTTCCAAAACAAAACGTTTGTCCTGCTCTGTGTTCACTTCTGCATCCATCATCTGTGAACATCCAGCAACTGACCTTTCTAACTTGAGTCACTCTGCTACAATTAATGAGACAAGCATGTCCCATTGGAGACAAGTCCCACCCAGCTTGGACACATAACTCTGAGTGGTGATCAGGGCACTCCATCTTCTGCAGACAAGTGCACAGGGGAAGGTTGTAGGGCTGGCTCTGTATCCATTTGAGTCTTCAAGAATTTGCATTCAGCTACACTGAAGGAACAGAGCAGGTGGTGCCAGAGCCCAGAGTGAAACTCAAGCTCCTGTCTCTCGAGTCACCCTGGACACTTCATCCAAACCACAACATCCTACTGACAAATATTTCAAAAAGGTCTCCAACACTCCAGAAAATCTAACACATTTTGTGCTATGGACAGATATATATCCACAGATTCATTAGTGAGGTTACAAATAACCCCTAAATTGTGAGGGGAGGTGGTAGTGGTGGTGTTTAAACAGGAGGGAAGCTTCATGAATTATTATTACTATTTTTTTTTTTTTTATAATGTTGACATCAACAAATATTCTGGTTCTGAGCAGGTTTGTGGTGTTTCCTCCAACCGAGAAAGGCAGGATGGAGCTGTAATGAATCTGCCAAAGTCTTGTCAGTGTGGCTGCTGGCAGGAGCAGACCTTGCTCTAAAATTTCCACTCAGTCTGTGATACATCCTATGACCAGACAGGGGCTCCCTGCATGTCCCATCCTTGACGTTGCAGGTAGGAGGGATCTGCTGGTACATAGCTGTGACTCTTGGGTGCTTCTTCCCACCTGGGAACAGACAACTTCTGTTTGTTTCACATTAGGGATATGATCTGTTGTGTCCAACATTTCCATAAATAATTTCCAAAAGGGGGGAAAAAAAATNAGAATATCAGCTGTCTACCCATCCAAATCCTTGGATTACTGATTAGCTCAGCAGTGGGAACATCTCCTGCACTTTTCCTTGGACTCTGTGTTAGGTTATTTATATTTGTTATTTACATGGGTTCTGTGCAGCATCGTTCAGTGAGGAGAGCTGGTACCCAGAGGGTGCAACGAGGGCTCTGCCACTGGCTCACTGTGTGGCCTTGGAGAGCTTGTGCCCAGCCTGGGCTGAAAGCCAAAATTTGTCTCTAACTTTGTTTTTTTTTTTTTTTTCNCAGGAGGGAAGCTTCATGAATTATTATTACTATTTTTTTTTTTTTTATAATGTTGACATCAACAAATATTCTGGTTCTGAGCAGGTTTGTGGTGTTTCCTCCAACCGAGAAAGGCAGGATGGAGCTGTAATGAATCTGCCAAAGTCTTGTCAGTGTGGCTGCTGGCAGGAGCAGACCTTGCTCTAAAATTTCCACTCAGTCTGTGATACATCCTATGACCAGACAGGGGCTCCCTGCATGTCCCATCCTTGACGTTGCAGGTAGGAGGGATCTGCTGGTACATAGCTGTGACTCTTGGGTGCTTCTTCCCACCTGGGAACAGACAACTTCTGTTTGTTTCACATTAGGGATATGATCTGTTGTGTCCAACATTTCCATAAATAATTTCCAAAAGGGGGGAAAAAAAATTAAAAAGAAAATAAATGTGTTGGTTTGGCTTTAGAATGTAACCCATGTGGCTTTTCTGCTCCCTCTGCAGCTGAATGTGGTGGTCAAAAGAAACAAGAACCCAACACCTCTTTATAAAATGTTTAGGCATGAATAGTTTCATTTCACCATTCCCCCCCAAAAAAGAATAAATATCTCTAATAAAGCTGGATTCTGATTGGCTGTGGGTAACCATGAGGGAATAATTGGGACAGCTGTCCTGAAATCATAGAATCATAGNCCAACAGGAAAATATCTGTTTCTGTTACACGTTCTTAGTGTATTTGTCTTGAGATTTACAGCTTTGCTGCTGCTGTTCAGCCTTTTTCAACAGTTTTGGAGGCCCTTGCAGTTTTTCTGATGTCCAAACTCTCTGGCTGTCCATACTGCCTGATGTCAGAATCTCACTTGGCTTCAACCTGTCTTGTTTCTAGGAAAAAAGATAAGAAGAAAATTATGAGTCTTTTATATATTCTGCTTCCAGAAGCCTCTGGGGCATAGGGAATTGAATCTGTTCTGGGAAATTATAACAAAGTTAATGAAAAGCTATTAGAAAAATGATTCACAAGGCTCGCCTGTGCACTATGATTTGGTGGGTTCTAGAGCAGAAGGCTTCTGAGGAGCAGCTGAGGAACTGAGGTTGTTCAGCCTGGAGAAAAGGAGGCTCAGGGGAAGCCTTCTCTCTCTCTACAGCTCCCTGAAAGGAGGTAGCAGAAAGATAATGATTGGTCTAGTGTGGCAAGCAGTTAGTGATAGGAAACAATCTTAAGTCGCATGAGGCGAGTTTAGGTTGGCCATGAGGAGCAATTTCTTCCCCTAAAGGTTATCAAGTCCTGGAAAAGGCTGCCCAGGACAAGTCTCCATCCCGGGAGGGATTTCAAAGTTGTGTAGATGTGGTGCTGAGTGCCATGGTTTAGTGGTGACTTGGCTGTGCTGGGTTAATGGTTGGACTCCATGATCTTAAAAGTCTCTTTCAAGCAAAACTCTGATTTCCTGACACTCTGGGCAAAGATGCTGTTCAAAAGCTGGGTGAGCGCATATGGTCTCTGCAGCAGAGGGTACGCCACTCAAGCAAGTAGCAAACAAAAAGATAGAACTGGGTAAAGCCAAGGAGATATTATGGATTGGCACAACAAACAGTGGTCTCCTTGCTTCAACTACCAGTCAAGATCCTTGTCTAATTCAGACACTGGACGTGGGAGAAGTTGCCAAGAACACAACACTTCTGAGAAGCCGCTGCGTTCTGATCGTGGTACAAACAACCAGATCTGTTTCCCATAATAATTTCTGCCCTAAAGTGCTGTACTTCAAAGAGGTCAGCAAGGAGTTATACTTGAAAGGAAGATGGGGCTCTTGTTTTGGTTGTTATATAGAACAGGCTGTGTTGAGCTGCACATTTTCAGATATAGACAGATTCCACAGAATGGGAATGGCATGTCCAAGCTTGCTCACAGTTGAGGGGTTGTGACAGTCATGAAAGACTTCGGGACATTGTCCAGTTCTGGAGTGTTCAGCATGAAACACCTTCCCTGTGAAGGTTGTTCAGCCTGGAGAAGAGAAGGCTGTGGGGAGACCTTCTGGTGGTCTTTCAGGATGTAAAGGGGATGATAAGAAAGATGGAAAGACACTTTAGCAGTGCCTGTTGTGATAGGACAAGGGGTGATGGTTTTAAACCAAAAGGAGGAGATTTAGACTGAAGAGGAGGAAGAAACTCAGTGAAGGTGGTGAGACCCTGGCCCAGGTTATCCAGAGAGGTAGAAGATGCTCCATCCCTGGAATCATTCTAGGTCAGGTTGTTAGGGGCTCTGAGGAACCTGCTCTAGTTGCAGAGGTCCCTGCTGAGTGGAGGGGGGTTGGACTAGATGACCTGTAAAGGTCCCTTCCCACCCAAACCATCCCATGACTATAAATCCAAGCAATGTGGTTTAAAAGGGTTTTTCTCACTATTTAGGCCCAGTTCATTTTCTCCTTCTCTGCAAGAGTATGTGGAACAGAAGAAATTGCTCTGGCACCACTGGGACTTTAATCCCAAAACAGCTGGGACTTTAAAGCCAACCTATTAACTGCTCAGTTCTCTTCATCAACTTTCTTTTTAATCCAAGACTATCAGTCTTTCTCCCCTAGCCTCCCCCCCACCACACCATCACCAGCGTCGCAAGACAACTCACTAATGCTGAAGTACAGTAGTATAAAAGCTGCTACTGTTCTCTGGATGGGCTGGAGTTGCAGATTTTCCTTGGCAAGTTGTGAGACAATATTTGGAGGTTGTTGATTCAGAACTGTTAACTGTATTAATCATGTAACAAACATGCATGCGTGCTGCCAGCCCTCATAAATCTTACTAGCGTGCAACCTCCCATCGTGAACACATTCAGAAACACTTAAGCAATCCCTGAGCCCCAAAGATGATTCTTAGTTTCCTATCGTATGCTTTAGCTTTCCTGAACCAATCAATGGCAAGAGAAGATGTGCATGAATTGAAACCTCCAACTCATTTTCCATCCCAAGAGGCCAGGGCTGAGATAAATGCCCGCAGCCAAGCGTCTCGTCCTGCAGCCTCCCAAGAAGCTGTTTGCACGTCGTAACTGTAATTATTGTTGAAGCTTCTTCTGCACAAAAGATTAGCATTTTATTGTGCTAAATTTTGTATGGATCTTGTAATCCACACCAGGCCAACCCTCTCCTGAGACGCTGTAGCAAAGGCAGAATAGCGGCGTTCGGTAATCTGAAGTGCTGATTAAGTCCTGATTAAAACACAGCCACTTTAATTAATTTGCAGAAGAGCAGTAAAGAAGGTAAGGGAGTAGACAACTAACACAAGCTGTTTGTTTTGTTTGGTTTTTTAAGTTGATTTCTACCTCTTGGATCAAACCATCCAGGGCAGCAGTATACAGCATTCTTGTGTGTGATGGGTTTGGGAGTTACCTNGAAACATCAGCCTGATGGAAGGGTAGAAAGACATAAAGAAGCTGTAAAGTCAACTTTCTCACCTTTCAAGGCCATGGCAGGGTAATTGGATCATTTTATGATCCTGCTCCTCCCACAATGTGCTATTTCACCCAAACACCCTTTTCAGAGACAGTGTTTTTAGTAAGACATATTGCTTCAGTTCTCACTACACTTCAAAGACAACAACTATGATGGACATCAAAACAGCTTTCACGTAAGAGGCTGTGAGCTGCCAGGGGGTCAGATGGCAGAGCAAGGAGTAATGGGTTTAAATTTGAAAAGGGATGATTTAGACTAGATGTTAGGAAGAAGTTCTTTACAGTGAGGGTGGTGAAACACTGGCACAGGTTGCCCAGGGAGTTTGGGGAGCACATAAGCACAGAATGTGATCTTTGATCTTTGATCACATTCTGTGATTCTGTGCTCCACAACCTCTCTGGAGGTGTTCAAGGCCAGGTTGGATGAGGCCTTGAGTGACCTGTTCTAGTGGGAGGTGTCCCTGCCTATGGCAGGGGGTTGGAACTAGATGATCTTTAGGTCCCTTCCAACCTAAACCATTCTATGATTCTATGGATTATGCAAGACCCAGTGGACCTACCTTTCTGGGCAACCTACCTGCACCAAGTAGCCTCCAACTCTGACTAAGGTACCCCTCCTCCTGGGGAATTTTTTTCCTACTCCCAAAGATATTTCTTTCACTCCCCCAAATAACAATGACCAAAATGGCTGTGACTATAGAGGAGTCATGCTGAGAACGTGTCTTGATTTAGAAGCATCTCAATTAACAGATGCCCATCTGCTCTACAGTAAGTACCAGCATGACTTGCATGCCTCTCAGACAAAATCACAGACATTTGGATTAAGTCTCTTAGAAGCAGACAGACAGCTCTACCCATGAGATACCTGGCATTGCTCCTTTCTGACTAACACTGGAAATAATCAAAGGTGTGAATTATTTCAGTGAAATGCTTGGAGCTAGAAGAGGTGGATCTGGGGGAAAAAAAAACAATCTTGTCCAGGGCTGGAAATTAAATAAACTTCTTTGTGACCATCCCTGCAGGTAAAAATTGGAGAGCAGATGCTCTGTACAGGAAAGCTGTGTCAGAAGCTGCATTTCACAACTTTAACACAGCAATGCAGAAGGATAAAAATATTACCTAGATCCAACAGATTTTATTTGCTTATTTAATTTTTCTCCTACCCAAATTTCCTTACCCTGAGCAGAGGGTTCATTTAAATGATGAGCTACTCAGACTTGTACCTCACTGTAAAATTAGGAGGAACTTCAACATACCAAGAATATGGAATTGTAGAATCACAGAACCATAGAATCATTTAGATTGGAAGAGGCCTTCAAGATCATCCAGTCCAACTGTTAAATTGTTACTACCAAGTCACCTCTCAACCATGTCCCTCAGGACCACATCTTCATGGTCAGACCCTTTATGAGCTAAACTTTACAGATGCTTAGAGCTTCACCTGAAATGTCAGGTTTGATTCTTCAGATCCTTTCAGCAGTATCCCTTCTGACTGAGATGAAAATATGGTGCTCACAAAAGGGGGAGTCTACTTTTGGAGATAAAATTGATATGTCCAGACCATTGATAGAGGAGACCTTATCACTCTTGGAAGACCTTATCACTCTCTGGGAGACTCCATTGCTCTCTACAACTACCTGAAGGGAGGTTGGAGCAAGGAGGGGGCAGCCTCTTCTCCTTGATGTCAAGCAACAGGAGTAGAAGAGATGGCTACAAGCTGCAGCATGGGAGGTTCAGGCTGGATATTAGGAAATATTTCTTCACTGAAAGGGTTCTCAAACATTGGAATGGTCTGCACAAGGCAGTGGTGGAGCCACCATCCCTGGAGGTGCTTAAGCAGTGTGGACCTGGCACTCAGGGACATGGTTTAGCGTTGACCTTTCGGTGCTAGGTCAGGGGTTGGACTGAATGATCTTGGAGGTCTCTTCCAACCAGATCTGTTCTGTGATTCTGTGAGCAGGACCACCAGCTGTTTTAATAGCTCTATACCACTTAGTGGTAGTATGTTGCTGAAAGAAAAAAATCAGCAGTATCCTTTATTCCTCAATTTATTTTTTTTTTTCCTTCTCATGAACACTGGATTTGTTTTAGTGACAGGGAAACCAACAACTCTGAAGACTTGGAAGAACAAACAGGAAAAGCTCAAAGACATCTGGCAAATACATGGCAGATACAGAGAAACATCCCAAATCCTTGAATCCACCTCAGACCTCAGAATTTGGATTTCATCTCACTGAAAGTGCCATATACAGACTTTTCTTTGGCAAGATGGAGCAAGTGGGACACAAGAGTCCTAGTTTCTGTGATCACTGTATCTCTGCTCAATACCTTCCTTCAATATGGCTTTCCCAGAATATGGAAAAGGTCTTTGGATTCAGCTGCAGTAAACTGGCACCTCTGAACCAACAAGGGAAAAATAGAGTGAATGTCATAAGTGAATAAAATGTGTCCTCTGTCCCTGGCTGAGTCTGTTCTTCTGCTGCTCAGTCCAGTGTTGACTTTGCATGGTTTAAAGCCTTTTCCACAAGCCCATCTTTCTTTGCTTTTCCTCCCTTTCCCTTTCCTTTTTTTTTTTTTTTTTGTGTTTTCCCCACAGAGATTCTAACAGCTAAAAATAGTGAAAATACCCATGGGCAGTTAGGGCAAGTGTCCTCCTGAACATCCAATTATTCTCGTTGGCTCACAGGGGTATGTCATATCACCTTCAACAGATGTCCAGCGTATTAGGCATCAACCTGCTGATAATCAGTCAGGACTGACTCAAACCAGCACAGCTTTACTTGCAAATCAGTTGTGGGGACATAAAACCTAATATCAGGAGCAGATACAGAGAAAAGATGAAACACAGTCAGGAGACTACTTCACCAGGCTGCCCAGAGTGGTTGTGGAATCTCCTCCAGAGACTTTCAAAATCCACCTGGACATTGTGATGCTGGGCAAGCTGCTGTGGGTGCCCCTGCTTTAGGATGTTGGACTGGATATCTCCAGAGGTTGCTTTCCAGTACTCACTAGGCTGGGATTCTGAGATTCTCCTTCAGTTAAGAACTAAGCTCAGCTACACAGAGAAGCCTACATAACTGACATGGTCTTCAGCAAGATATAAGCCACATTAGCTGTAACTTAACTAGTGGAGACTTGCTGGGGATTTGGGTTTGGTTTATTTTATTATTTTGCTCCTAAAAGGCCTATAAAATCTTGAGCAGTTTATCACTGTAATTTTTTTCCCCATGGTCTTTTCTNAGATGTCAGATCAACTCAGTGTAACATGCTGCAGCACAAAGTCAGCAGCACTGACCATGCTGGAGGTGTTCAAGGTCAGGTTGGATGAGGTCTTGAGAGATCTGCTCTAATGGAAGGTATCCCTGCCCATGATGGGGAGGGGGAGGGTATTTTTAAGGTCCCTTCCAACTCAAACCATTGAGTACTTCTGTGCTATATGCCCCAGTCTCACCTCAATGTCACCAGGATGTGTAGTGCATCAATATGGAAAGAGAGGACTAAAATTTGGCTTGCCCCAGCAGAGAAAAAGTTTTTTTGGTTTGGCTGAATTCGCTATGGCTTGTAGCAGGCTGATTTACAGTGAGGGTGGTGAGACACTGGNCTAGTGGAGACTTGCTGGGGATTTGGGTTTGGTTTATTTTATTATTTTGCTCCTAAAAGGCCTATAAAATCTTGAGCAGTTTATCACTGTAATTTTTTTCCCCATGGTCTTTTCTACAGAGCTGTCAGGTTAAATAGCAAAGTGTCCCCTGACTATCTTCCCTGAAAAGCTCTGCAAAGGTCTGTTTCTCACAAAGCAGAAAACACATCTTCTTTCCCACTCACATCCATTTACTTTCTCTCTTCTCTTCTCTTCTCTTCTCTTCTCTTCTCTTCTCNGTACTTCTGTGCTATATGCCCCAGTCTCACCTCAATGTCACCAGGATGTGTAGTGCATCAATATGGAAAGAGAGGACTAAAATTTGGCTTGCCCCAGCAGAGAAAAAGTTTTTTTGGTTTGGCTGAATTCGCTATGGCTTGTAGCAGGCTGATTTACAGTGAGGGTGGTGAGACACTGGAACAGGTTGCCCAGGGAGGTTGTGGCTGCTCCCTCCCTGGAGGTGTTCAAGGCCAGGTTGGATGAGGCCTTGAGTGACCTGTGCTAGTGGGAGGTGTCCCTGCCTATGGCAGGGGGGTGGAACTAGATGATCCTTGAGGTCTCTTCCAACCTTACCATTCTATGATTCTATGATTCTATAAGTGTGGTGCTGAGGGATATGGTTTGGTGCTAGTGGCTTAGCAGCAGTGAAATTGTGAGGTTTAGGCGAGTGGCTGGACTTGATGATCTCAAAGATCTTTTCCAGTCTCAGCAGTTCTGTGATTCTATGACTCTACTAAGTAAAAGTGGAATACTGATCCAAGTGTTCAGACACCCCTTCAAAACATAATGAGCCAAAAGATACAATTTGGAGGTCTAGAAATATACTCATCATCAAGGGATTAAAAATGGAAAGAGCTTGGGTTATAAGCACCAGCAGAAAATCCATTTCCCATCATGTGATGGTGACAGGCACTGCTGAAGGCAGGATGTGTTTTACCTTTGTAAGCAGTACACCAGTCCCATCTGAGTCTGTCCTGGAGCTATCACTGTATCCCAAACACTCCCTGACATGCTCTTTGAACTCTCAGAGCAAGGTTTATACTGCAGATTAGGTTTACTTAACATTAACTCCCTTCTCCACCCAAAAATCTGACGTCTTCTCCTCTGATCCAGGAAATGAGAGGTTGGAGGACAATAACCCGTCTGGTCACGGGAGAAGGAGCCATATCCTGGCAAGCAGGGGCAGCAGTGGGATGGTGCTGTCAGACACCTGACAGTGGTGGGGCGCGTGGCTCTTACAGAAGGCAGGCGTTGGGCATTCCCAAGAAGTCAGTTTACATCTCAGTATTTTTGATACTGCTGCAAGAAAGGATGTCCATGACCTCATCCCTTATCCTGAAGCTTGTTGGCTCTTCTCAATCTCTGTGAATGTCGAAGGGAAACTGGGAAAGACCCAATTGTTCTTCCTCAGATGGTAGGCAAAGTGCTGACTGATCAGCCTGGTGTGCCTTGGGATGCTTCCTGGAAGAAGTGATTGACTGTTTTATAACTGTGCTCCAAGCTTTCTAGTAGTTCTGGAATGACACAGCCCATCCATCTCAGCTGTTTTTTCTGCTGTGATTCACCAAAAATCATATTGCTGATGGACGAAAAAGTAACCAGCAATGGACTGGCTGAGCATGAGCACCCTTATTCACATTAGCTGGTTGTTATGGGAAGTGAACATTAATTAGTGCTTATTGGGTTTGTAGGTGGGTTTTCAGTAAGTGGGAGATAGATTGCATATCCAGGAACCCTACATGGACAGGAAACAAGGGTGGGGGGAAGCTGTAATAAAAATCCTCCTCTCTTTGCCTCCCAGACAGAGAAAGTATCCAAGTAATGGTGTACAGTTCTGGAGCCCCCAGCACAGGAAGGACATGGAACTGTTGGAGTGGGTCCAGAGGAATCCACAAAGATGCTCAGAGGGCTGCAGCAGCTCTGCTATGAGGACAGGCTGAGAGAGTTGGGGCTCTGCAGCCTGNTGATACTGCTGCAAGAAAGGATGTCCATGACCTCATCCCTTATCCTGAAGCTTGTTGGCTCTTCTCAATCTCTGTGAATGTCGAAGGGAAACTGGGAAAGACCCAATTGTTCTTCCTCAGATGGTAGGTAAAGTGCTGACTGATCAGCCTGGTGTGCCTTGGGATGCTTCCTGGAAGAAGTGATTGACTGTTTTATAACTGTGCTCCAAGCTTTCTAGTAGTTCTGGAATGACACAGCCCATCCATCTCAGCTGTTTTTTCTGCTGTGATTCACCAAAAATCATATTGCTGATGGACGAAAAAGTAACCAGCAATGGACTGGCTGAGCATGAGCACCCTTATTCACATTAGCTGGTTGTTATGGGAAGTGAACATTAATTAGTGCTTATTGGGTTTGTAGGTGGGTTTTCAGTAAGTGGGAGATAGATTGCATATCCAGGAACCCTACATGGACAGGAAACAAGGGTGGGGGGAAGCTGTAATAAAAATCCTCCTCTCTTTGCCTCCCAGACAGAGAAAGTATCCAAGTAATGGTGTACAGTTCTGGAGCCCCCAGCACAGGAAGGACATGGAACTGTTGGAGTGGGTCCAGAGGAAGCCACAAAGATGCTCAGAGGGCTGCAGCAGCTCTGCTATGAGGACAGGCTGAGAGAGTTGGGGCTCTGCAGCCTGGAGAAGAGAGGACTTTGAGGAGACCTTGGAGTAGCCTTCCAGTATCTGAAGAAGGTCTACAGGAAGGCTGGGGAGGGATTATTGACAAGATCTTGCAATGACAGGACAAGGGGAAATGGGTTTAAACTGGCAGAGGGGAGATTTAGACTGGATGTCAGGAGGAAGTTCTTTCCAGTGAGGGTGGTGAGACACTGGCACAGGTTGCCCAGGGAGGTTGTGGTTGCTCTCTCCCTGGAGGTGTTCAAGGCCAGGTTGGACGAGGCCTTGAGTGACCTGTGCTAGTGGGAAGTGTCCCTGCCTATGGCAGGGGGTTGGAACTAGATGATCCTTGAGGTCACTTCCAACCTTACCATTCTATGATTCTATAAGTAACACATCCTACCTCACAGAGCTCTTCCAGGCACAGACCTGTTGAGGATACTGAGCTCTTCTGAGATGCCAAGGGCACCTTTCTGCTGCTGAAGAATGGGAAATGTTAGAATGGATTTGCTGGAAAGGATGTGGAGCTTCCATCAGTGGATGCCTTTATAAGTGATGTAAACATCTGTCTATATCAATATAGGTATCATTGAACCTGGCTTACAGAGGCTGCATCTGAACATGGAATGATTTGATTGCCCTGTGAAAAATTCATGCAACAGTGTCTAAGGAGACTTCTTGACCATTTATTGGGCAAAAAATTGTGTTCTCTCAGAGACTCACAGAATGGTGGAAGTTGGAAGGAACCTCCAGAGATCATCTAGTCCTTCCCTCCTGTTAAAGCAGGGTCACCCACAGCAGCTTGCCCAGGATCACAATGTCCAAGTGGGCTTGGAAGGTCTCCAAAGAATGACAGTAATGATGTGTTGTGGCACTGCAATCTCATTTGGGCTGGTAAACGCCTGGAGAACATGAAAGCCCAGTCAATGAGAGGATCTATGTCCCAGCTAGGTTTCTATTCACCCTAACCATGTAACAGTCATCCCAGAGAGTAGCATTAGAATGGAAACACCACTTTCTGGGTGGCACTTGAAAACCTGGTTCTTGTAGACATAAATGACCTGAAGACATCTCTGTGACCAGCACAATATTCACTGCATTGCAGTTAAAGTGAACATGTTTGAGCCATTTAAGGTCACCAAATTCAGCCATTAGCCCAGCACTTCCCAAGTCCACCACTAAACCATGTCCCTCAGCATCACATCTACATGGCTTTTAAATCCGTCTAGGGATGAGGGCTCCACCAAACTCCCCAGGCAGCCTGTTCCAGGGCATGACAACACTTTGAGGCAGGAAATTGTCCCTAAATCCAAATTATGATGTCACACCTCATTTGTTATCTTCAGCTTTGAAAGGGCAACAGAGGGACGGTGATTTTTTGGTTGCTGGTGCTTTACAGTGATATTCTGGTAATTACTTTTTATTTCTATTAAGGAAATGATAAGGATTTCCATAATGGCATTAGGATTTACTGTCTTTTTTTGTTTACTAAAGCAGTACACTTGCTTTGGTCATCATGATTGTAAAGTCTAATATCGTTTAATCTGAGAAACATCTGAAGTCAATCAGCACTGCCGGGTCCAGCTCTGGAGTCCTCAGCAGATGAGAGCTGGGCCTGTTAGAGCAGGACCAGAGGAGGCCAAAGCAGTAATGGGAGGGCTGGAAGCCCTCTGCTGTGAGGCCAGGCTAAGAGAGTTTGGGTTGTTCAGCTTGGAGTAGAGAAGGCTCCAGGGAGATCTTCTGTTGGTCTCACAGGATTTTAAGGGGCTGATCAGGAAGCTGGAGACAGACTTTGAGCATGGCCTGTTGTGACAGGACAAGGCATGAAACTAAAAGAAGGAAATTTAGACTACAGACAAGAAAATTTTTATGTTGAGAGTGGTCAGAGCCTGTCCCAGATTCTCCACAGTGCTGGTAGAATCTCCATCCCTGGAATGATTCCAGGTTAGGTTGTTGGGGCTCTGGAGTAACCTGCTCTAGTTGCAGATGTCCCTGCTGACTGCAGAGGGGTTGGGCGAGATGGCTTTAAAAGTGCCTTCCAACCTCAAAGCATTCTGTGATTCTATAGTCTAAACTAGCTCTACAGACTCTCTTTGTAGTCAAAGGAGAGACTTTTGGGTGTGATTCAGCTGAACTCTTTTCAACATCTCCTTTAGGATGAGCTGTTCTGCGACCCCTTTCACAGTGTTAATTATATCTCCATGAAGTATGAAGGGAGGCAAGGGGGACCAGATCACTCAAGAAGTGTTAGGTGAGAAAGAAGAACCCCAAGCATGATCCTTCATAGCTTCCTACAGATATGTGGAGCAGTCCTCCACCCTTTTCCCTCCATGTGGCTGAAGGGATGTCCCTACAGCATTGCCAGTGGTATAACAAGTGTGATTTTGGTGATATCCCATTATGTGTGTGCCATGTCCATCATCTATGTGAATAAATGTGTGCACTGCTGGCACAGGACCAGCCTCTGCTTTGGCACGGAGCCAGGAGTGTGACCCTTCAGACCTTGTGCTAGATGTGTTTGTGGCCATGTGCTGAAGATGATACCTAAAGAAGTACCAGGGATTCAGGCAGAGCTGTAGGAATTATTCTAGCAGTCTAAATTCAGCCCTCAGGACACAGTACCCCCACAAATGCTATCTCTGTTTCTCTTTCAGTGTCTGCCTCCTGCTTAGACAATCCTTACCCACACCCTCTTCCAGGCTTCCTAATCAGGGTTACAGAAACAGTTCACATTATTCTTGGTCACCTCAGGGCCATTTTTGATCAGATAGCATGATGAGAACAGGCATGATGTAATCACCCCCACAAAACCAAAATAATAACAGCGATGGTCCTAGTTTATTTTTATTTCTCTTTGTATGTTTGCCCATTTGGGAGAGTTTCATTTAGTTGCAAAGGGACATGGTTTCAATTAAATAAAATGGGATTTAAAATGAAAAGGCATTGACCTTAAAATTAGACCAGGAGTTTTCATCTCAGAGGTCAGTTGTTCCTGGCAGTAGTGGCAATCTTTCAGGAGTAAGTTGGGTTTAAAATGTAAAGCATTTAGAGCAACCATGCCAAACATATTTTTGCACACTTCTACTTGCCTGCTGAAACTGCAGTGGACTCACTTTGACACAGAATCATAGAATTGTTTTGGTTGGAAAAGACCTCTGAGACCATTGAGTGCAACTTTCAATATAACATCACCACGGGCATTAAACCAAGTCCTGAAATGCCATGCCCACATGTTTCTTGAACACCTCCAGTGACAGAGATTCCTTCAAATCCCTGGGCAACCTATTCCATGGCATGTAGCAGTAATGTCTTTCCACATCTGGAAAGAAGCACCTTGTCATGACCTAGCCATCCTACACCAACCCTGCTCAGCAGGGGATGGGGTGGTGGTCGTGCTAAGGTCCAACTCCCTTGGAGTAAATAAAGGCAAAATTATACCAAACAGCTGATGACCTGAGTTTGTTAAATTGGATCAGAGCAGAGGGAAAATGAGAAGGAAAAGCAGTGGGAACAATATAGATCAAAGAGAAGGGATATTAGCGTTTCCCTGTTGAAATCACAGAATTGTCACAGGAGCAGCTCCAACTTTTTTGGCAGCTGGTGCACATACTGCCACAGTGGGGACACAGACAGCAGTGGGAACAGGGTGACACGGGGCTGGCAGTACAGGCTGTCAGCTGGAGAAGCTCTCCAGGTATGCAGGCAGCTGCAGCAACAAAGTGGTGCAGCTGCTCCCTCCTGCTTCCCAGGCAGCCCCCTTTTCCCCATCGCTCCCCATGCAGTAGACACAGGGGAGAGCAACACCCCATAGAGTGCAGAGTGCTGTGTGCACACTCAGCCTTCAGTGGCACTGTTTGAGATAAGCAAATTACTGGGAGTCTCACACACCTCTGTATAGAAGGAAAAGAAGCATTTGAGCACATGTGGTTCATACCCTAATTTATCACCAAGCCCTTGAATTTAAGGTGCAGTTTCTACAGAGCTTTTATGGTGATGCTAGTTACATCTTCAAGGCAGCATTGGGCTGTGTTAGACTAATGACTGGACTCAATGACCTGGAAAGGTCTTTTCCACCTCCCTGGACAGCCTGTTCCAATCTCTGACCACTCTTTCAGGAAAGAAATTTTCTGTAATATTCAACCTAAACCTTGCCTGGTCCAATCTGAGGACATTTCCTCTAGTTCTATCCCTGAGACAAGAGAGCACCACCCACCTCATTACAACCTTATTTCACACAGAGAGCTATAAGATCTCCACTCAGTCTCCTTTTCTCCAGACTTCCCTCAGCTGCTCCTCATCAGACCTGTTCTCCAGACCCTTCACCAGTTTCATTGCCCTTCCCTAGACAACCTCTAGCACCTCAAAGTCCTTCTTGGAGCAGGGGGCTTGTCATTCTTACACATTAATCTTGCTTTAATTTTTAGTAACCACTGTGTGTACAGAGCCTCATATCCTCATATCATTGTCATTTCCCATTCCAGCTGGCTGAAGATGTTGGCAAGAAGGTTATCAATCCAGATGCAATTTATTTTTATTGCCTTCTGCCTTTGTCCAAACATTTTTCTAACTTGTTAAGCTTTCTATGATCGATAGTTTCAGACCATTTTTCTTCTGCCAAGTGCTGAGCTAAAAATGTCTTTGTCTAATCAAGAAAATATCTGCAGGGGCTGAACTTTAATACAGAGCAGTGCATCGAGGTCTTTTGATTACCAATGTGGAAAAGAAATTGGTAAGAAGCCACCAACTGATAGCAAATGCAGTCTCTGGTTGCAGTAGTTTTACTACATGAAATATGACATTATGATGTTACAGTGCATTTCTTTGGGAAGATTTGAATCAGATGATGATTTTTTTCTCCCTAAAGCTTGGAGCTAGGGAGATGCCAGATATCCCTTTTGCATTCTGAGCCAGATGTATGGACCTTTGAAAAAGGGGAAGGGTCTTGGAGTTCCTGTGGATAATAAGTTATTTGTGGGACAGCAATGTGCCCTTGTGGCTAAGGCGGCCAACGATGTCCTGGGGTCCATTAAGCAGAGTGGGTCCAGTAGGTCAAGGAAGGTTCTCCTGTATCCTAATGAATCTACATCTGGAGTACTGTGTCCAGTTCTGGGCTCCCCAGTTCAAGAGAGACAGGAAACTACTGGAGAGAGTCCAGCAGAGGCTACAAAGATGCTGAGTGGACTAGAAACAGATGTGTGTTGATCTTTTCTCCCAAGAAACAAGAGGAAGTAGCATCAAGTTGCATCAGAGGAGGTTTAGGTTGTATGGGAGGAACAGTTTTTTCCCAAGAAGAGTTATGAAGTCCTGAAGCAAGACAATGGAGGAGTCCCCTTCTCTGGGGGGGTTCCAAGCCATGGAGAGGTGGTGCTGAGGGACATGGTTTAGGGGTGACCTGTCAGTAGTGGATTGACAGTTGGACTTGATGATCTTAATAGTCTCTTTCAACCAAAACAGTTTTAGGTTTCTATGATGCTATGTCTGAGAAGAGTGAGTGCTTCCCATCATTTCTGGGTAAGAGTTAGCTCCAGCAAAGCACTGTTCTCAGTGTGAGATACAGGCATCATTTCAGGTGGTATTTGGTGCAAACTGCCATGTGGGTTGAGTGTCTCTGTGAGTTCACATGTAACAGGGAAACTTGGGAAGCAAAGAACAGCCTGAAGTTGAATCCAAATGTAGCTGGCAAATATAATACCTGGTAATTGCTTTCAATCTAATTGAGAAAAGTTTACTAGATTCACAGGATCACAGGGTGTTAGGGCTTGGAAGGGACCTCTGGAGATCATTGAGTCCAACCCCCCCTGCCAGAGCAGGACCATAATCTAGTGCAAGTCACACAGGAATGCATCCAAACTGGTCTTGAAAGAAAGAGACTCCATAGCCTCTCTAGGGAGCCTGTTCCAGTGCTCTGTGAGCCTTACAGCAATGAAGTTCCTCCTCATGTTGAGGTGGAACTTTCTGTGCTGTAGTAGTGCTCATTTTGGTCACATTTCTTTGTTACAGTTGTGTCATTTCACAGAATCAGTTGGAAAAGACCTGTAGGACCATTGAGTCTAACTATCATTTATTAAGCACCTGGAATGTTCTTTTTTATTAATAAAAAAATATTTCAAATCAAAGCTACCTAGTGCATCATTTTCAGCTCATTTGAGAATCCCAGCAGAAATGCCAATGAAATACTCTTACAGTGCTCTGTGAGCCTTACAGTAAAGAAGTTCCTCCTCATGTTGAGGTGGAACTTTCTGTGCTGTAGTAATGCCCATTTTGGTCACATTTCTTTGTTACAGTTGTGTCATTTCACAGAATCAGTTGGAAAAGACCTGTAGGACCATTGAGTCTAACTATCATTTATTAAGCACCTGGAATTTTCTTTACACTCAAGTCAATATCAATCAAGAGGATGCTGAAATCCTTTTTGGGACCTCATCTTTATCAGCCTAGTGGTGACCAGTTTGATCAAGAGGCAAAAGGCAATGCCTTTTCACACTGCTCTGAAAAATAGGGAGCAACTGGTTGCTTCCAGATGTTCTGAAAGGAAAAGCAGGAATGCACTGAAACAGGGATAAGCCACATCACAGGGGAGAAATCCAGCAGAGATTTAAACATGAGTTTCTGAGGAAGTCTATAAAGTCAATTGCTGAAAGCTGGAGGCTGTGGTGGGGAAAAGTAACTCTACACTGTCTGAATTTCTTCTGCTTATTCCTTCTCTTCTCATTTCTGCATCCTGTGTTGGAGAGGATCCTGGCCCTGGTTGGACTGATGGATGCAGCCAGTTTTAACATGATTGCACCCCACAGACATGTCAGGACATACATCCCTTAGAGACATTCAGATTCAGACTTGATCTGGCCCTGGGCAGCCTGATCTAGTTGGAGGTGCTCACTGCAGTGGGGCTGGACAAGATGATCTTTGAGGGTCTCTTTCAACCTGATGCAATCTGTGAATCTGTGACCCACATGTGTAGCTCCCAAAGCAATCTGATGTGGTTGATAGGAGTCCACAGGAGATGCACGGAAATTTGGTGGAAATTTTAATGTTCAGATCTGGAATCTAAAACCTGTCTATATGATAACACAGTGCTAGTGTTCTTTCTTTGCTTTGAAATCCTTGAGCATATTTCATCTGCTCACAACAGAGAAAATAAAACAAATGATGGAGTATGAGTTGATGCAGGAAATGTTAAAGCTTCATTTAATTTTTATTCAGTTGTAAATGGAAAACATTGAGTCAATATTGCAGAAATTAGATCATGATTCTTTTTTTATTTTTTTAAACTTCTTCCCTCCCCCCATTGAATTGAAACAGATTTAAAAAATCTTTCTTTAGGCTCTCTGTGTAATTAGTTACAGTGAAAACTAATGGAAAATGCCCAAGTGGACCATAATGTCACCTTTCTTCCAACAATATAATTATAGCCACAATAGAGCCAATGGAGATATAGAATCACAGAATCATGGCTGCTCCCTACCTGGAGGTGTTCAAGACCAGGTTGGATGAGGCCTTGAGTGACCTGTGCTAGTGGGAGGTGTCCCTGCCTATGGCAGGGGGTTGGAACTAGATGATCCTTGAGGTCTCTTCCAACCTTACCATTCTATGATTCTATGATTTCAACTGGAAAAGACCTTTAAGATCATCAAGTCCAACCATTATCTAACTCTACAAAGTCTGGGGCTGAAATGTGTGCTTTATTTATTTCAGGTAAGTATCACCCCTAATTTATATACAATCTGGAATCAGAGTCTTCAGTGTTTCTTTCCTGACAGCTTATTCTAGAGAAATTTCATTTTATGGAAGTGGTAGAGGATTAGAAAATATTTGTCACTGAAAGATCATTCACCAAAATATTAATCCAAACAGCCCTCACAATGATTTCAGTGAGATTCTCCACTAAAGGTTAGACATTAATAAGGTTAAAATTCTCAACGAAAGGTTAGATATTAATAAGGTTAAAATTCTCCACTAAAGGTTAGATATTAATAAGGTTAAAATTCTCCACTAAAGGTTAGATATTAATAAGGTTAAAAGAATATCCCACTCTGAATGCTGTTAGCAAAATTATGAAATAGAACAAAGGCTCGTATAACTATTTCAAAGCACTCCTTAAAATGAGATAAGAAAACCAACACTGAAAATAATGAGGGCATCAAAATCCAAATGGTATTTACAATCAGTAAAAAAAAAAAAATCTCAGACTGTAATTAATCCAGTTGAACAATCCAGGAGATCAGCTCATTTGCCAGGACTCTGTCACAGCCTTTATACATTAACTGACCCAATACAAATGAACATCTAAAATCAAACTCCAAAGTTCTGAGTTCATACAAGTGGCAAGAAGCATAACCCCCATTGGGATAGTGGAAGGGGTAAGATTTATGCTGCTAGGTGTCCATTTCCAGACCATTCCTTCCCTGTTTTCCAGGAAAATGTATTTGTCACATTTCTTTTAGTTATGGGAAAGCTTTCCAGTTACCCAACAGGTGTTCAACCAGATTAGGATAAAGAGCAAAGCCAATAGCCAAAGCCCATAGCAAACCTTTCCCCCACACCTGCCCCCCTTCTGGCTTCTCCAAAATGCAATGAAAACATAGAACTATGTTATCCCAAATCCCCTCAGTGGTTTGGTAAGGTCTGAGGTCATTCCATGCTTCAGTTAGTAACCCAAGGTGACCTCATAACCAAGTGCATGACTCGATTGCCGTTAAATTGATTAACAGTGGTGCAATCAAAAGATTCCAGTTCTCCTGCCACTTACAAAGGAACCATGGGTTAATTCTCCAAGCCATTTTCTCTGCATAACTTTATCATCTCCTTGGGTTCCTGGAGATGAATTTGTTTGTCTGTTATAGTGTCTTACAAAAAGATGCTCTTAATTTTTCAGTAGTACAAGCATCAAGATAACCACTTCAGAAGTCTCTTTAGGGGAAGTTAAAAATTGAGATCTCAAACTGAAAGCAGTGCAAACAGTCTGATAATAATATTAACAACAATCATTATCATCATCATCATCATCATTATCATTATAGCAACAACAAAGTTTGAGTTTAGATTTTATTTCATATTTCAAGCTTCAATTATTTTTTCTAACACTTTGTTAGGCAGTCTCATAGGCAACAATGAATAAGGAAGAAATGCAGAAAGAATTTGGTGAAATAGACACAACAGTGTGTATAAACTCTCACTCAGCACTCTTCTGGTGTCTGAGAGCTAAAGAGAACAAATCTGAGGTAAAGAAAATTGCTATCCTATGGCTGCAGAGCAAAGTTCCAGCAGCCTTGACATGTCTAGCAGTCAGTAGAAACTGTAATGAGAAATATAGTTGGGAGATGGATGAAAAAAGGTGATACATGGGGAAAGTCATAGAATCACAGAATGGTTTGGGTTGGAAAGGATCTTAAAGATAATCTAGTTCCAGCCCTCTCTGCCATGAGCAGGGATGCCTTCCACTAGAGCAGGCTCATCAAAAACTATTCAACTTGACCGTGAACACCTTCACAAAGAGGGAGCATCCACAGCCTTCCTGAGCAATCTGTTCCAGTGTCTCACCATGCTCACTGTAAAGAATTTCTTCTTAATATCTAGTCTAAGACTACCCTCTTTCAGCTCAAAGCCATCCTTCCACCCTATAATTACAAGCCCTTGTAAAAAGTCCCTCCCCAGCTTTCTTGTAGGCTCACTTCAGCTACTGGAAGGCTGCTCCAAGGTCTCCCAAAGCCATACCTGCTTCAGATGCAATTAAAGCTCTACACACTTCTACAGCAAATTGCTACTCTATCAACAATATCTGAAAACTTCCACAAGGCTTTTCTACCTTAAGTTAATACTGGAGTTCTTCAGAAGAGGAAACAGCCTGTGGATAACCATCCCTGGGAGTCTCTAAAAGACATACAGATGTGGTGCTTAATGAAATGGTTTGCTGGTGGACTTGGCAGTGCTGGGTTAACAGTTGGGGTTGGTGATCTGAAAGGTCTTTTCTAACCTAGGTGATTCTGTGATTTATCAAACATTAATGAATCTGGTTTGTTCCTCATTTCTCCCTCTCTCTTTTTTTTTTTTAATTTCTTTTTTCTTCATATTGTTCTTCTTCACCTTTGTAGCATCAGAGAACTTGCATTTAAATGTTTCTTTTAATTTGTCTTTATCTGTTTGCTTTTGTTGTTTTGCTGCTGTTAGTTTGCTTTTAAGATGAGACCTTCACAAAACTCAGCAGTCCTCAAAGTTTCCAAATGTTTATTTTAATGTCTGCCATTGTCATAGTTCTGAAGGACATTTAAGTTCATATACTACATAACCTCTTCTTGATTTGGGCTTATCAAAATCAGTTTCAGCTTTCATCCCCACAAACAAACAGAAAGCAATACCTGGGCACTCAGTCCAAAACACAGAAGAGGAAAAGGTCATCTATATTCCTTCAGGAACATTTATTTTCAACTACATTTTCTGCTGCTCTTTCAAGTCCATTTTTACAGGCAGGTAAAATATTTTTCAGACTAGACTGTTTAAATAAAAGTAGAATTACTAAATTAATACCTTCATTAAAAAATTATTTGCTATTCTCTTAGGACTTCTGATGATTATTTTCCCTTCATAAAGTTAGAGATGAAATACCCACAATGGTTGACATTTTCCATTAACTCAATATACAGTCTTTTAAAAGGAGCATAGAAAATTAAATCTATTTAAAATATTGATCAAATATAATGGGGACACTTGATTTTTTTCCATTTCAAAGCTAGAAACCTGAACTTTAAGTAGTGTGTGGAAGTATCTTGAGCAGCTCCTCCAACTTTTTATGGCCTGAGTGCTGAGAAGTTGTACATAACAAAAAAGATTTCAATGTTGCAGTTATTTGTTCTTCTGATTTTTTAACCTCCTCCTTGTGACATTCAGCTCCTTTTGCTATCACTCCTTACCTCTGTCTGAAACTCTGGCTTAGTGGTGACCTAGCAGTACTAAGCTAATGGTTGGACTTGATGATCTTAAAGGTCTCTGCCAACCAAAAGCATTCTTTGATTCTATCTTTGTGTCAGTAATCCAAGCCTGCTCCAGGGCTTCAGCATTCTCTCAGTCATTTTTTTCCTCACATTCAGGTGGAAGCTCCTGCTCTGGTTTGTGCCCATTGACCCTTGTCCTGTCACAGGGCAGCATTGAAAAGAGACTGGCACTTTCTTCTTGACACCAACCCTTCAGATATTTGGACACATTAATAAGATTCCCACTCAGTTTGCTCTTCTCCAGGCTAAAGAGCCCCAAGTCTCTCAGCCTTTCCTCATCAGACAGATGCTTCAACCCCTTNACTGTCTGGTGTGCCAGACATCCCAAGGCATCCTCATATCCAGTTAACAGTACTCTTTCTGTCAGCTTGTCAGGAATTTGGATGAAGGCTTATTGTAAGGCAGGTTGGAAAATAAAACAGAGACTGTGCTGTTAATTAGGTTTGCTCAGAACCTGTGCCTTTTTTTTTTTTTTTTTTTTTTAAGTGTTGGTTATTTTTGACATGATCCTTTTGAATAGATGTTGTAGTCTGCAGGGGTTAAAACCCAACCAAGTCTCAGATGCTTTGCAAGGTTCCTTCCAGCCATCAGGACACCCTTTTTGCTATTTAATTGTTAACAGCTAGTTGTGATTCACAGTCTGTTGTCTGATGGGATGGCTGATGAAGGGGCTGTGAGCAGAAGAATGCTCTTTTTCATCACTTGTGTTGTGTTGCAACACAAGGCTGAAGTGTTCAATATCCAATCCCTAAAGTGCTTCGCACTTCTAACCTCTTCCTTCTGCCTCTCATCTCCTTCAGGAACAGGAGGAGATGATTTCCAAGGTCGACATGTCCCCTTTTTATTCAGATATTCTTTTGAAGGAGAGACACACATTCATTTTGACCTGTGAATTCCAAGTTTAAAAGGACTCTGATGAATAATTCTCCCCCACATTTGAAAGGTTCATTTCTAGCATACCTCAGGAACAGCCAGATCTGATAGGGAATATCATTCAGAATTCTTTCATGTTGCTCATTTCCTAATCTCTTTGCTCCATCACTGGAAGGTTAATAGGAAAAACAACAAAGAAAATAGGCATATTGCTGCAATCAAGCAAAAATCCCAACTCTGTTTACAGGGTTACACAGTTTCCATGTGAGGAGAGCAAACAGATGGCTCCTCAGACAGAAAGACACCTCTGTCTCTACTTTTTTTTACCTTGGTGGGAAGTAATTTCATCCTCTACCTTCCACATCAGTACCTGGAGGACAAGGCTAAGAGATGTGTCATGGAAGATGCTACGAAGAGTCATTGCAAGAAGCCCCAGAGAACTGATAATTAGTTCTTCACTGAAAGGGTTTTCAAGCCCTGAATGAGGCTGCCCAGGAAAGTGGAGCTGCCATCACCATCACATCATCATCATCATCATCCCTGGAGGGGTTTCAAAGGCATGGAATCGTGGTGCCAAGGGACGTGGTTTAGGGGTGAGCTGGCAGTGTTGAGTTACTGCTTGGATTTGATTCTTAAAATCTCTTCCAATTAAAATGATTCTATGATACTATGAAAATAATTAAGGTATTGGAAAACCTCTTATCTGAGGAGAGAGTGAGAAAACTTGGGTTATTTAGCCAGCAGAAAAGGAAGCTCACAAGGATATTAGACATGTCTATAATGACAAGATGGGCAAAGAGAATTTAAGATGGAGCCAGGATCTTCTTAGGGATGCCCAGAGACAGGGCAAGAGGCAATGAGCATAAAATGAAATAGAGGAAAATCTGCTTAAACAGAGGGAAATGTTTGGGATTTTGGTGGAGTTTTGTTTGTTTGTGGTTTTTTTTCTGTTGTTTGGTTTCTTTGTTTATTACTATAAGGGAAACTGAACACTGGAACAGGTTGCCCAGTGAAGATGTTGAGATTCCATACCTGGAGATATTCAACATCTGACTGTACATGAGCCTGAACATCATTCTCCAACTGGGCTGGACAATCTCCAAACACCCTTCCCAACCTCAGCAATTCTGTAACACAGAGTAATGCAGATCCATGCACAGAAGGGCAGAACCTAGCTCAGATGCAGGTGAAAGATGTAATGTAAATGAGAGAAAGAGTCAGAAGGGCAGAAGTAAAGTATGAGGGTGTGTATTGGGCAAAACCGTACATGCTTGTCATTGACAGTGACTAAAAGTCTCACCTAGAGCTGGAGTTTGTGCTAGGTACATCATGCTGTAGGGACCAGGCTCCACAGTGCAGCACCTTTCTTGGTGGAAGAGATGTTTGCTTGCAGCATCACAGAACATTTCTTTAGACCAAGGAGAACAAGTAAATTTTTTAAAGAGAAGCAAAAGGGTAAAGGAAATTAATGCATCTTATACCTGACCCTGAAGGATAGAAGAAAAATCCTGGACAAAAGCCAAAGAGGAGGAAATTCCAGAGTGAGAAGGAGGGGGAAGCCCTTGACAGAGAAAATGCTGAGTTACTGGTACTTGTGGAGCCTCAGGACAATGGGGAAGATCTATTTTTCACTCTCTTTACACAGCTGTGGCTGAGATTCTGCATTTCAGTTTTGACTTGGGATGAAGTTGATTTTCATTTTTAATTTTTTTTTTTCTTGATGGCCTCACAGCTGTTAGGAGGTTTGAAACAAGAGTAAAGCAGGTATAAAATATCCCCCGTGCCACAGCAACAGATTTAGGCATGAACTTTTCCAAGGAATCCATACCAGAATCAAATTACGCTCATAAAAGTGAAAGATCTCATCCAAGCCATGTTAAAATTAATGAAAAAAAGACTTTCTTGGACTTTGGAAAGAATCAGTCTGCCCTCAGAGGCGAAGATTAAAGCAGATAATGAATAGATTTCAGCATGACCAGAGAGAAGAATTGTAAACACCTTGATACTACCAGCCCAAGTATGGAACCGGTAGCCAGCATGTGACAACACGAGAAGAAATCACTGCTTATTCAATTCCTTCCCTTGGTCCAATTTGAAATGTTTGAGGCATGAGAAGACTTTTCAACTGGGAGATTCTATCCATGCTAAATGAGTGTCTGACATGGACTAGGTGACCATAGAATGTGTTGGGCTGAAAGAGACCTTTAAAAGTCACCTAAGCCTCCTGCAGTCAGGAGGGATATCTGCTACTAGAGCTGGTTGCTCAGAGCC
>WBNM01026614.1:0-13320 GCA_013399055.1 Ramphastos sulfuratus
ATCCCTGGAGGCATTTAGAAGACCCACAGATGTGGTGCTGAAGGACACGATTTAGCAGCAGATTTGGTAGAGACAGACAGTGATTGGACTTGATAATTTTCAAGGTCTTTTCTGACTGATGATTCTGTGATTCTATGCTTCTCCCAAGTAACCAGTGATGAGATGAGAGGAAGTGGGCTAAAGTTGTGGCAGGGGGGGGTTAGGTTGGATATTAGGAAAAAGTTCTTTCCTGCAAGAGTGGTCAGGGATTGAAACAGGCTGCCCAGGGAGGTGGTGGAGCCACCATCCCAAGAGGTGTTCAAGAAGCCTGAAGATGTGGCACTTCAGGGTATAGTTTAGTGGTGATGATTTTGTTGGATTATGGTCGGACTTGGTGATCTTAAAAGTCTTTTCCAACCTTAACGGTTCTATGATTTTCTAGCTGCACAAGAACATTTAGTTTTCAAGAAAGCAAGTTTACAGTATTTGACATTTTCTTCACATCTTAAGACTTGCCATTATTAGTTATATGAAAAATTACGTGGATCTCATGAAAGTGATTAGCAAAAAGGTCCATGCACATTCTAGCCTGAGTTTTGCAATTCCAGAGTGTTCTTCATTACAAACAAATTTGCTTTCTTTGTGTCTCACAAAGTTCTAAATTGATACTTCTATTTTTAGGCTCATGCTGCTTGCTACATAATTGTCCCACCAGAATGTACTTTTGGAAGATTAAGGAACATGATCCTTCCTCCAAGCTGTGTCCAGTTATTTTCTCGCAACTTCAGCAAGCTGCATTGTTTCAGGATATCAGAAAATCTGCAAACAGAAACAGGTAAAAAAACTTTTCAAAGTCAAGTTTGTTTAACCTGGGTGGTGTAATCCACTGAAGCATAATGATTGCTATTTTTTACTGGCTTTTGTGGCAATAATATGATTTCTTGGACAAAAGAGTTTGTTTTTTTTTTCTTTTTTTAAGTGTAAGCTTGGTGCAAATGCTGAAACTGGCCCACTTCTGTTTGAAAACTCTTCTTTAAGTCGTAAGCATGCAGAAAGTGAAAACCTAAGATCCCAAGTTTGCTTAGTTGATTAGTGTTATCTTTGCTACAGACCCTTTCCTGATATACATGTTGGGTTTTTTTATTTGGCATATGATGCACACAGATACTTTTGTTTGCCTTTTTGGTTAAGCCTCTGTCCTTTTAAGAAAAGGAAATTACGTATTTTGAAGGATAATGTTCTGCTGCCATCTAGAGTGTATGTTTGTTTAGCAGCTCCTTAGGACCAGGAGAATATTTTAAGCTGCTGAAGCATTATCCTGATTAATAGTTTTGATTATTATGTTCCTGTAAAGCTTTTCTTCGGGTGCTTTGAATATATTAGGAAATCAAATAAAAGATAGGATAAATACAGATTGTAGAAGTACTGCATCCAGCTTTGGAGCCCTCCATACAGGAAGGACATGCACCTGATAAAGCAGGTGTAGAGGAGGGCCACAAAGATGATCGGGGGGTTGGAACACCTGCTGCGACAACAGGCTGAGGGAGCTGGGGTTGTTCAGCCTGGAGAAGACTCTGGGGAGACCTAATAGCAGCCTTCCAGTACCTGAAGAGGGTCTACAAGAAGGCTCCAGAGGGACTGTTTACAAAGAGCTGGAGTGATAGAATGTGGGGCAATGGCTTCAAACTAGAAAAGAGCAGATTTTGATTGGACATTAGGAACAGATTCTTTACGATGAGGCTGGTGGAACCCTGGAACACCTTGCCCAGGGGAGGTAGTTGAGGTTACTGGAGATATTCAAGGTCAGGCTTGACAGGGTTCTGGGCAACCTGACTCTGACTGCAGGGGTGTTGGACTAGATGATCTTTGGAGCTCCCTTCCAACCCAAACCGTTCTGTGATTCTGATAAGTTAAATATTTGCAAGGGCACTTTTCTCCACCTGAACTTTCTGCACTGAACGTGTAGGGTTGTTTTTGGTGAGGGTAGCAGGTCACTGCACGTTCTCGTGTGCAGAGGCTATAGCATGAATCCTGCTACTGCATAAACTACAGGACCCTATGTCTGCTTACTGTAATATACTGAAATGACCTATAAACTGTGGAGGTGGAGTGGAGGTTTTATGTTGCTTTGGTTGGTGTATTTTTATCAGTGAGTTATTTTTCTTTCTAATTAATTTGATGGGAGAAGGGGAAATGCAGCACATACTTGAAAACCTGGAGTTTATGTTCCCAACATAAGAAATACCAAAAAGTCTGTCTGAATGAGCTTTGCTTTGCTGGAAGACTCATTATAGACCTTGATTCAGGTCTATTGTCAGGTATTCTGGTAGTGTTCCATGGGCTTAAATGAAGATAAAGTTATATTATTATTAACAGAAGTTAATTACAAACCCATTAAACGTCTCTTTGGTTGTGACTTTTCTGATGTTAACTGAGTTTTTAATTTGAACAGTGTTGTGTTCTTTTAATGTATCAGACTTAAACTTGTTCCTTTTGTTATTTTAAAGTCACCTCTAAGTAAAAATTGAACACAGGGCACCTTGAGTGGAAGAAATCAAGGTTAGAACTTCACCGCACCTCCAAGTCTCATCTTTCATTATTTCATGTGATGAAGGAAGAAGTTTTACGCTTCAGAACTTAGGCTACGTTCTAAGTGAAGGAGTTCATGCTACCCATATTTAAGGTTTTGTGAAGTGAGAACATTGTTTGCATTTCTTTGATTAAAATGTACGTTTTGTACTTTGAATTGAGTGAGTGCAGTGCAGATTGATCGTTATCTGGTGGGCAGGGGAAATAGTAACTTAGTTTGGATCACTTCCAGTGCTTTAATATGAGTACTGGGGCTGGTTTTGTTCAGTGTCACATAGACAGTGGCATTGAGTGCACCTTCAGCAAGTTTGCGAAAGACACCAAACTGTGTGGTGCAGCTGACACACTGGATGGAAGGGATCCATCCAGAAGGACCTTGACAGGCTGCGGAGGTGGACCAAGCCAACCTCAACAAGACCAAGTGCAGGGTCCTGCATCTGAGTTGGGGCAATCCCAGGCACCAATATAGGGTGGGCAGTGACTGGCTTGAGAGTAGTCCTGAAGAAAAGGACTTGGGATTACTGGTGGACAAGAAGCAGATACAATCTGCCAGTGTGCCCTTGCAGCCCAGAGAGCCAACCAGTTCCTGGGCTGCATCAAGAGAAGTGTGGCCAGCAGGTCAAGGGAGGGGATTCTTCCCCTCTACGCTGCTCTTGTAAGACCCCACCTGGAGCACTGTGTCCAGTTCTGGAACCCCTGTTATAGGAAAGATCTGGAAATGCTGGAATGTGTCCATAGAAGGGCTACGAAGATGATCAGAGGGCTGGAGCTCCTCTCCTATGAGGACAGGCTGAGAGAGCTGGGGTTGTCCAGTTTCAAGAGAAGGCTACAAGGAGACTTTATTGTGGCATTCCAGTATATGAAGTGAGGTACAAGAAAGCTACCGAGGAACTTTTTTGCGCGTCAGGTAGTGATAGGACTGGGGGGAATGGATCCAAGCTAGAAGAGGGGAGATTGAGATTAGACGTTAGGAAGAAGTTCTTCATCATGAGGGTGGTGAGACACTGGAACTGGTTGCCCAGGGAGGTGGTAGAAGCCCCATCTCTGGAAATTTTTAAGGCCAGGATGGATGTGGCTCTGGAAGGTCTGATTTAGTGGCAAGTCTCCCTGCCCAGGGCAGGGGGATTGGAACTAGATGATCCTTGAGGTCCCTTCCAACTCTGACAGTGAAAAAAAGAAAAAAGAAGGCACCACGTTTGGAAAGCCAGAATGCCTTTTGTAGAGCTCAGCATGCACACATCTAGATAAGCAAGACCCTGAAGAATCTCTTACTAACACCAGATCTGTCTTCTGCCAGTCTGTGAGAATATCTGCTTCCTGGACTCAGCTCCCCATCATGTGGTGACCAGGATGGAAGGGCTTCTGACACACAAGGGAGCAGGAGCTGAGCTGTGGGAACACACCTCTTTCCTCCTGCTGTTGATCTCAGACATACTTTTGAGCTTGATGGTTGCCCCCAGCACTGGGCATCTTCCTTTTTTCATGGTCAGTGGCACAGCAAAATGCCAAAGCATGGAGAGCAGTATTTACGTGCATTCTACTTGCACTTGAGGTGTTTTGTTCTTTTTCTTAATAGTGTGTGACACTTGTTTCAGCACCTAGATCTCTGATGTTCAGCTGCAAGTCTGATCGCTTCCCATGTGGCTGCTTACACTGTTCACATCCTGTTGATGCTTGCTTTAAGACCAGTTGCTGGAGTTTTGCTGCTCTTGGTCATCTGCTGGAGATCAGCTGTCTGCAGGTCTCCGCCAAAGGTACCAAATACCATCACTATGCAGGGCTTTCCCTCTGCCCAGATTCTTCCTTCAGGATGGAGCTGGAATCTACCTTGAACTAATTTTCACGTCATTCTCCATCAAGAGAGCTTGGTGCTGTGGTCTGGTAGTCCTTATTACCCAGAAGAAACCTGCACTATCTTTCTAAAACTCACTAGCTCCTGGCTTGTGCCAAAAGTTACCAAGATATCTCAGGGTTTCAGCAGCTTCAGGACATGTTTTGAGCTCCTGATAATGGTGGAGCTTGGGACAGCTGCCCTGGGTGTCACCGATGCTTCTCCAGGGGAAGATGTAGGCGCAGGATGGCAGATCTCATTAGAGACTGCACACAATGGAGGCTATTTAGCACTTCTGTGGGACACATCGAGCATGCTCATTCAGAAGTGCTCCAGCCACAGCATGCATACAGGGTGCTCTTCTGTTACTGATGAAGGGCATTGCTCTGAAGGCCACTCTGAGGTACCAAAGAAGCATTGCAATCTGGATGAGTTAACTGTTGCAGGCACAGGTCTTCCCAAGATGATGATTGGGAAGTGCCAGAGGACTTGTCCTATGCAGAGAATGAGTGCATCATCATTGTTCACCTGCTGAGGAGCATTTGTCCAGGTGAGCTTTCGCCACTTATTAAATGCTAACCTTCACCGGCAGACATTCAGTGCACATTTCTGTGCTTTTCAAAACTCTTGTGTTACCACTAGAAGCAATAGCGGAGCTCTTCACTTCCTCCAAGTGACTTCTCTTTTAGTATGTTCAGAAATAGTCACTGAACTTCACTGAAATAGTTTCAGAATGCTGTTAGCATAGATTTCCTGATTATCCAGACAAGGGAGAAAGAGTAATAAAAGAAAAATGTCAGCTTCTTCCCATCTAAACTTAGAAAAAGGAGAGAGTTGGGAACAATCAGGAATTCTTTAGTTTCTTATTGTATTTACTGACTTTTTTTATAATTTGATTCTGTCTGAAGTGTAATTCAAGAAGGCATTCAGCTTCCACTTACTTCATGGTATTTCAAGACGTTATTGTCTAGACTTCATTCCAATTTGAAAGTTTGCTTGTCAGCTGTAATGGGGAAAGTATTCCAACCTTTCTTTTATGTTTTAAAGTCCTCAACCTAGAAGCAGTATTATTGGTCTTTCTTGTAGTCAGTTGACTTCCAGAAAGTCAGTCATTACCCAAATATTCATCAGAACACACCTTTCTTGACATGCTGTGATTCTCGGAAGGTTTTCCTGCTTTAGAATTCTGACTTCTCTAGTATTGACTTCACTGATTTTATTAATCTGTCTCTTGGTTGACGCTTTGATTTCCTATTTCTCCTTCAACTGCAAGGCATGGATTTTACAAAGGTGTCGTCTGGCTTTTTACCTTTCAGGAGCTTTGTCTGCCACTCAAGGCTGAATGGGAGTTTGAGTGGGTGGGACTGTGATTATATGATCAGCACGTGAGGGTGGCTGATGGCCAGGTTGGATGGGTCATGAGCAACTTTGTCTAGTGGAAGGTGTCCCTGCTCCCTAGTAGGGGGATTGAGCGATCTTTAAGGTCCCTTCCAACCCGACCATTCCATGATTCTACATGGCCAACCTTAGACTAGAAAATTTTGTCACCTTTTGGATTTGCACCTGTCTTCCTGTATGGATATGACTGTCAGGAATGAGAATGCTGTCAGGATGTTAGCTTCACAGAAGCAAATGTAAATGTTAGTAGCTTTTGTTACGAACTTTTCAAAGCATTTTATGTGTGATTTTATGAGCTGTGTGATTATCTGACATGTTAGGTCCTTGCTTTTAGTGAAAGCAACAAGCTGCTGTCAAATGTCCTCTTCTGGAGTGCAGTAATTTTTTTTTTCCTTTTTGGATGTCAGCAAATTTATTTTTCAGTTATGGAAATTGTTTATGTAACAGCCATACTTCTGGAAAGCTATTACTGCAGTTTCTGAACTGCTTTGGTGATTTAAAGCTTAATGGACACCATATAAACTTTGATCATAGGCAATCATCACAGCTTGAGAAAGGGATAAAGTACAGTAGTAGCAATATTAAAGCTAATAATAGAAGGACTTTCTTGTAGTTACAAGACAGTGCAGGTTTGGGCTTTTTTTTTTTTTAATAGTATGGATTATTATAAAATAAGCAGAAGATGTGCATTTTTTGACTGAATTATTTTGTTTTAGCTTCTTTGGTGGAAACCATTAAATAGCAAACACTTGTTTTTTTTTTTCCTTTCTCTAGTTCAAATGGACAAGAATCCTTTTATCAAAATATTTCTGTTTTCACAGATGAAGATGATGATGTTGATGGGTCACCACAGGGATCAGCAAAAGATGTCCAAATTTCAACAGATTCAAGTAAGCAGAATTTCTCTAAGTGGTGAATAATCACCCGTTCCAGTCATGGTTTATATAATCCTAACTTGCTTTGATTTATGAAAAAAAAAAAAATGAATAGCTGTTTTTTTCCTAATGCTAGGTATCAATTTGATGTCCAAAGTCTTGGCCCAACTCATTTATCCAGGGTCTTACAAATACCTCATCAATATTTTCCCATTGATAGATTGGCATAAATGACAACATGCCAATTACCCTGACAAATGAGGTAATGGCTGTGCTCTCACCTCATTAATTGGAGAAAGAAAGTGTAGTGGTAACACTCCATAGATAAGCAACCAATTTAAAGGGCAGGTAACATGTCTTTGCAAAGCCTTTTGCTTCTAAGGTAGCTGGATCCAAATCTTACTGAAAACAGCAGGTGGATTTTTTTCGTTCGTTTGTTTTGGTGGGGTTGGTTTTTTTTTAGTTTGTTTGGGTTTTTTTGGTTGTTTTTTTCTTCTGTGTTGTTTTTCATTTTGTTTTAGATTTGTTTTTGCTTTTTGTTTTTGTGTTTTGGTTTGTTTTGGATTTTTTTAGGTGGGGTTTTTGTTGGATTTTTGTTTGTTTTGGTATTTATTGGTTTGCTTTTACAGTGAAAGGGTTTTTGCAGTGGAGGTTTCCTTGGGTTTGTGTTAGCCAAACTCTTACTTTTCAGAAGATGAAACAAAGTACAATTTAAGGACATCTCACCTCCTAGATCCATATTAGTAACCAGAAAAATTGTGATGCTTGCTTGCTAACATAATATAGCTATGTGGATTCTTGTAAAAAGAGGCAAAATTTCCAATAAATGTTTTTTTTTTCCATAACACCAACACCCCCCATCAATATTCTTACAAAATTAACATGCTAATTTTGCAAATGCTGTTTGGATTTTTTTTTTCTAATCCAGTTCAGTAAATAATTAACTA
Source organism: Ramphastos sulfuratus (assembly GCA_013399055.1). Classification (NCBI taxonomy): domain Eukaryota; kingdom Metazoa; phylum Chordata; class Aves; order Piciformes; family Ramphastidae; genus Ramphastos; species Ramphastos sulfuratus. The sequence continues at coordinate 7,620 of WBNM01026614.1, forward strand.
ATTAATGAATGTGATCTCAAGCATGCTTTCGTTTTGAAACTGGTGTCTCTTAATGACTGTAGACTATGATCCACCACTGAATCTCTTATTGTAGAGTCAGGCTGTGAGTCATTTCATTTTATCCAAGGAACTTCCACTTTTTCCAGTGATGTAAGTAGCTTAAGAAGTTGAGTGGACTCTTTTGACTACACCAACTAAGCCTATTTCCCTTGATTGTGATTGTGAAAGACAGCAAATTTTGTATCCAGACAACTCACTTGGATTTGTTTTACAGCTTTAGGCATCCATCTCAAAAGAAGGGGGGAAAGAGGCAGGAAAATTTGAGGCAGGATATAAACTTCAGTATATCCTTTGTGCATATAAAATGTCATCTGTGGACTGGAGAAAGTAGCAGAAAATGGCACATTTCCAAGGCTCCTGTAAGAAGTGGTTACTTGTGTGTTAAATAGAACATGGGACATTAAAGCAAATTAATTCCTCTTGACACGATTTCACAAACCAGAAGTCAACGTAGAGGCCAGGAACTTCGCTGTGAATTAGAAAGCTCAGTAGGTAGGGATTGGTTCTAATGCCTCTTTCAAACAAAGCTTTCACAGACAAAAAAAAAAAAAAGTGAAACGTTCGAAAGTTTCAGTTTAATGACGTTAGGGGATTCCAGATCTGGTACCACAGTAGAGATTGAGCTCCTCCAGCATCTTGTCCCCTCTGTGACTGAGCAGGGTGAAAGTCTGTCAGTGGGAACACACATGCACATACAGTCACGCTCCACCTGGGTCTCTTGGTGGACCTTCAGTCCCCACAATCTCTCTAGCAGTCATCCTGGAGCTCTTAGCCCCTTCAGTAATCATCACTGCCACATGTCTCAGTTACAGATGCTTGTGCATGTAGCTACCAGCCCACTTAACTACACAGGTTAGTGAGTCCAGCCTGATGTTTGCTGGTGCTCACACGACAGCTGTCACTCTGGCTGCCAGCACCATGGACACATGGCTCACTGTGACCTGTCTTCCTGCCTCAGTTAGTGCATTCAGGAACCCATATGCATACGTGCATGCAGAGGAGTGGAAACCACACCCACAGAAAGGGTTAGAAATAATCTTTAATGAGAAGACAGGACAGATTATACTGATCAGATGCAGGGCATGGCCAGGCAGACACACCAATCACCAACCTCATTGCAGGTAACCAGCTTTTATCTCTTTATCCCTCCATTTTCCCATACTTGTTCCTTTCCAGACTGTTTTGATCCCTCGCTTTTGGTTCCTTCCTTAAACATCCCCTATAAACTCTTGTACAATGTTGGGATGCTCTTTCCTGTGCATCTCATAAAGCCCTCGCATTCTGTGTGACTTCCTCAGCTGGTGAAGTGACCTACGTTGCTACTCTTGCTACTACCTGGCAAGTGCCACCTCCGAGCCCATGGGCCTGATGCATGGTCTCCAACTAGTCAGAACAGGGCTGTGGCTTCTCTGATAACTTCTCTGACAGAGCTATTGGAGTTCATCTACCTGCCATTTTGCTTCTGTGCCTCTGTGTCTGTTTGTGGAGTCCTAACCTGTCAAATTAAATGTGACAGAAGCACAATTGTAGCGTGCTGGACCTATTCTACCCATCTCTAGGTAATACTAGTTGTGTAATATGGTTTGAGATTCAGCTTCACATTAGCTTCTGTCTGTTGACATCTTCTAGGGTGTTGCCATGCCTTCCATCGGGAATGTCTGTCTGAATTACGATCCGGAGTAGTGTAGCTTTTCTTAATTCTAGCTCTCCACATTTTACACATGAATATTTTTCAAAAACAGTGCAAACAAATCAGAACAAATCAAATACTGACTTGTAAAGGTCGTCTTCTCAGTGGGAAAGAAGCAGCCAATAGAAAAAGGTGCAAAGTCTGTAGATGGAGAGTGAAAGAAAATTTGAATTAGTAGTCTGCGTTCCCTTTTTTTCCTCTGCTTTTGTAGGCTTGCTGGGTGTAAAGTTAGAAGATTTAAATCCTGGTTTTGGGAGCTTAAATATGTTAAGTCAACTGTGAAACTTAGCCTACCAAGATACCGAAGCCAAATGCGTAAAATGACCATAAAAACAACTCTACACTTTCTGAGATGATAGATTTAACAGACTTACAAGAGCAGGTTTGGAAAAGAACTATAAATCCTTGTGCTTGAGAACTTGAGCCAGCTTCTAAGCCACTTGTCTGCACAGTGAATAATTAACTTGAGGAGAACTGAATGTTGCAAGGACAGCAGGATAAACATCATGTGGATACTCTCTGTAGTGCAGTTAGTTGGGTTGTCTGGGGAAGGAGTTGAGCCCCAAAGTCCACTTCCAGACTGAAATAATTAATTCTCGGTCATTCTGGGAATATCTAACTGATAAAACTGCTTTGTATTGACAGATCTCAGATAGTTGTCTTCACTTCCACTCTCAGCTAAAAGCACTCCTTAGGGGTGCTTCTCAGGGATTTGTGCTGTCTGTCCTTTCTAAGATGCAATGTTGAGCTATTACTCAACCAGCACAGTTCTACTGAAGACAGAATTCATTGGTCTGAGCTGAGATGCAACCACAGATGTAGTCTGGCAAGCTTGAGAAGTCAAAGGCAAATTTAAAAAAAACAAAACCAAAAATCCACTTTCCTATTATTTCGTGGAAAGGGAAGAAAAAAACAGTTTGTATATATGGAACAAAGGAATCCCAAGGGAGCTATCTGAGTAATTCCTGCAGTATAAAAAAAAAAAAAACGGGGGGGGGGAGCGGGGAAAGAGTTATTAAGAGCTCTCAGTTGTATGTCAATCTGCAGGGATCTGGGAACATGAAAAGACTTTAGAGTCTGCCCTAATTGCTTGCCAGCAATCAATAAAAGCTTAAGGTACTTCACTACTGTATAGTGAGGCCTGGGCAGCTTTTATTAATTGTAAAGCTTGCCCATCATAGATAGAAGTTGAGGGATGTTGCTTCTCCATGCCCTCAGTTTCTCTCCTCACAAAAGCTTCTGTTCAATGGTACTTCAGGAGACAGTCATGTACAAGTTGAACTGCTGTGCCTGATGTGATGCTCAAAACATTTTTTTTCCACTAAATCAATTTGCTTCACCTGCATTTGAATTCATCCTGATAAAGAGGATTATGCTCAACTGCACTGAAGGAACCTAGTGATTTTACTGGTGGAAGAGGTGGTATATTTCCTTGTCTTGGCTGAATTGCCTCTAACTACTGGGAAAAGAAAAATGAATATTCTGAAAAAACAGGCATGACTTTTCTTTCTCTTCACTTTCTCCATTGTTTATATCTTCCTTTCCCCTCCTTCCCTCAACACTCTGGCATCTGCCTTTTCTGACACTTGATGTTGCCCACAATTGCTCTCATTTCTCACCAAGTTGTGTGTTGGTGTATATTCTATTTTATTATTTTTATTAAAGTAGTTTTTTCTCTTTTCCTGTCCATCAGTCCTGCTCCCTTATTCCTTCATGTCTTCCTCTTTGGGAAGGCAGAGGGGTTCACACAGAGCATCTGTCACTTGTTTAGTGGCCAATCCAGGCCTAATCCTCAATATTGCTCTTCCCAACTTGTTCCTCTCAGCTCCCTTCCTTCTCCAAGCATTTTTACTCCCTCCCTAGTGTTAGTGTTGCTGCCTTTTTGGCTTAGTTCCTTTTCAGTCTGCCTGCCCTTCTTTTGTTCCCAGAATCTCTTCCTCTGTCATTCTTGATGTCTTCTAACAGTTGTTAGTTAAAATGTTGGCTGCTGTAGATGCCTGTCAGGGAAGGAAAGAACATCTTATTAATGACTTCCTGAAAATGTAAAGAGTTTTTATGGAAGATCTCTTCAAGAAGAAAGATTGAAAAAGAAATTTTCCTGCAGTGCAGTAGCATCATTATCAGAAGGCTATGGAGAGGTACTTGAAACTGTTATTAGCTAGTGTTAATGTGTTCCTTTCCTCAGGGGTCCTTTATAACAAGGCTTATCAGATAGAAAATTTAACAACAGGTACTTAAGAATGATACAGGGATCCATAGTTTTTTGATTTCTTTTGCATTCAGAGGGCTGGTGCACCTCTGCTATGAAGACAAACTGAAACTTAAGGTTATTCAACCTGGATAAGAGAAGGCCTTTGAGCACCCTCCCAGGACTTGAAGGGGGCCTCCAGCAGAGCTGAAGAAGGACTTTTGGCAAAGCCATCTAGTGATAGGATGAGGGCTAATACCTTGAAAATGGAAGTAGCTTGGTCGAAATGAGGCATTAATGAAAAATTCTTCCCCATGAGGGCAGTGAATAGAATAGGGCAGAATAGGTTGCCCAGAGAAGTTCTGAAGGCTCCAAGCCTGGCAGTGTTCAAGGCCAGACTGAATGTGACCTTGAGCAGCCTGCTCTAGTAGGAGGTGTCCCTGCCTATGGCAGGGGATTGGAAGTAGGTGGTCTTTAAGGTCCCTTCCAAACCAAACCATTCTATGATTCTGTGATCTCCAAAGAAACTTTTGAAGGGTTCTCTCTGAGGAGAGAAATGGGGGCTGCAGCGCTGTCGGCAAACATACTTTTCACAACATGTCCTTCCATGGCTCCTCATTTGCCAGGCAGTGCTGTGCTGAGGTAGCTATTCACCTGCCGTGTAAGGGAGATAAAGTGTTCTGTATTAGGTGAGCTCAAGTAATTCAGTTATTGCTTGCTTATGCCTTGTCTCCAACATGCTGATGGCATGGAGGAGACCTTCACTGTAATTCTGCAAGCAGGCACAAAGTGTTTTCAGGAAGAAGGCAAGGCAGTATGTGTGAATTTGAGGGCTTTTTTTCTCTAAAGATGCTTATGAAAATCCTCAGCCTTCATAAAAAAGAGACATTGTACTCTGCTAAAACCACTTAGAGGTGACTAAGCATGTCACGTGTTCCTCTGAAACATGATTTAAATGGATTTGGAGCTCTATAGATAGAGAGAAGCAGGTGAAGCCAGGGCAAGTTGTCATATATAGAGCAGATACTTGTAGAAGTTCTGAAGGAACCAGAAACCACCCTGGAGGAGAGGGGTGTAGAGATGTATACCAGTGTGGAAGGATGGTTGTTAACACAGCTTTGAGCTTCAAGACTGCCTCAGAACTAAGGGAATTTGAACTGCTCATGAATACAAGTTCAGAGAAGTGACACGCCTGCAAATGGCTCTCCTTGAAGAGGAACAGCAGGAGAAAGGAAGAATCTCAATTTTTGCAAGATTCTCAGATTCTAAAAGGCTCTCTTCAAGAGCAATAAAGGAAAAAATGCCACAATCCTTACCTGCTTTACTGTTGCTTTGTAGGCTCTTAAGAGTAGATTCCACCAATATGTTTGTTGTCTCTGACTTTCTTCAAAGGCAGTAACATTCAGGATTACATAATTTTCCTACCCCTACTACAGGTTGCACACAAGTGTTTTCAGAAGCTATGTCCTGTCTGTGGGGATTTGGAAGTCAAAGGATGTGAACTTTGGACTCATTGAATACTTTTCTTTTCCCAGGAAAACGTGGTATCTTAGCCTCCAAAATTAGATTCCACAGTTTTGTAAACTATGCCTGGAGCTGAACTTTTTGTAGTTGTTTTACCTTTGAAAAGCATAAGCATGAAGAACAGGAATGGGTTTTTGCCCCTCTTTATCCTATCATTAGAAGGTGTAGGGGAGGGGGTAATTAGGTACTGCGAGATGATATTATAAAAATATTAATATATAATTTATTAATATTAATCA
>WBNM01026614.1:14662-45893 GCA_013399055.1 Ramphastos sulfuratus
CCCAAACCATTTTATGATGCTATGATTCTCTTTAGGTTAAGGAATGTACTTCAGCTTAGGACATTACTACTAGTCTGTAGGTCTGAACTCCTCCTAGCAAACCAGTTTATTTTAAGAGTCAAGGCAGCTTTTTGCAACATTTGGCTGGAGTGGAGATCTCATTAAAAAAGTCTCCAGTTCAAATTGCTGATGATTCTCTTAACCCAGCTAGTGACTGCAAAGGCAGTTCAGATGAAATCAAGCACTAAAACGTGGATGAATGTTTTTGTTCTCAGATGGTTGTCAACCCTCTGGATTGCTAGAGAAAACAGTAGAGATTTTGATGAATGCTGTGGAAGTTCATACTCAGATCAGCTGTGCTGACAGTAACCAATGGTTGCTGTGTTTTCTCAAGCTGTGTTAGCTCTGAAGAAGGTCACCAGGACACAGTGTCTCCTTTGGTTAAAATTTGTCTATGCTGGGTCACAATTGAGACAGCTTTGACAGAAATGTGTTTCTAAAAGAATTTCACTTTTTCTGACATTAATTCTGCTCTTCCCCAGTGGAGCCATATCTGCAATATTGTGTCCAGTTCTGCTTGAAAGAGTCCAGCACAGAGCCACAAAGACAGTGAAGGCAGTGGAACATGTCCCTGCTGAGGACAGGCTGAGTGAGCTGGGGCTCTTTTGCTTGGAGAGGAGGAGACCGAGGGATGACCTCATTCATGTTTATAAAGATGCGAGGGGCAGTGTTGGGAGGACAGAGCCAGACTCTGCTCAGTGACGTCCAGTGACAGGACAAGGGGCAAGGGGTGCCAGCTGGAGCAGAGGAGGTTCCATGGGAACATAAGGAGAAACTTTTTAACTGTGAGGGTGACAGAGCCCTGCAGCAGGCTGCCCAGAGAGGTTGTGGCGTCTCTTCCAGAGACATTCAAACTCACCTGGATGCATTCCTGTGTGACCTTCTCTAGGTGAACTTGCCCTGGGAGAGGGGTTGAACTGGATAAGCTTTTGAAGTCCTTTCCAACCCCTAACATTCTGTGATTCAGCAGGATTTAAATGAGTAGATCACTTTCTGACATGCTGTAGTCTTCGTGCAATGAAAATAGACTCTGAAGGATCTTAGTAGATCCTTGAAAGCAACAAGTGGTGTTAGAAGTGAGAGTTGATATTACCTAAATATTTCTTTGACTGAAAAAAACAAACCCCAAACTGATACAACCACTAGGTTATAATAACCAGAAAGCTGAAAAGCTAAATCCACCCGATGATACTATTTTCATGTTGAAAATAATGATAATTGAAGAACCCTGATATTTCACACACCCCAAGCTACCTACTCCAATGGAATAAATCAGTTTCATTGTTACAAAGAGTGTAAATTGCATGTGGAAATTGTTTGATTGTTTTTCTTAAGCAGATGTAAAAAGTTTCAGCTAGCAACTCTCAGAAGAGTGCTTGAGGAACATTGGCATGGGAGAGAAATTACAGCTATGCTTCCAAAGTTCGTTCTTCTTGACAGGATCCAGCAGTAAGCCTGCAAAAACAGATGCCCAAAGGTCTCTTGTGCAGTAGATGCTGTTTAGAAGAGCAGCGATTTTTACTTCTTTGGTTTGGCTTTCATTTAGGATTTTGGTTCTTTTGTTCTATGCTTTCACATCAATGTCCAAGCAGAAGTGGGTAACAAAATGGTGTCCCTAAAGGGTCTGTACTGAGACCACCACCATTTAGTATCCTCCTCAATGACAGTGGGATCAAGTGCACTCTAGTAAGTTTGTGGATGACACCAAGCTGAGTGGGGCAGTTGACTTGCTAGAGAGGTGGAATGCTGTCCAGAGGGACCTGGATAGGTGTGAGAAGAGTGCCCTTGTGAACATCATGAGATTTGCCAAGGCTAGGTGCAAGGTCTTGCACCTGGGTTGAGGCAATCCCTAGTATCAGCATAGGCTTTCAGTTGCCTCATCTGTTCACCTGTACCCCTGCCCAGTCATTACTTATACATGTGGATAAGACACCCCAATCCTACACCCTAGTCCATCATTCTGCAGCATGAATAATCTCAGCTCTCTCAACCTCTCTTCAAATGAGAGATGCTCCACTCCTATCATCATCTCCACAGGCCCTCCTTGCAAGGACACCCATGCCTTTCTTGTACTTAAGAACCCAGGGCTGGGAACAACTGTCTTGATGAGTTCTCAGCAAGGCTAAGAAGAGGAGAATAAACATCTCTGTCAACTTGCTGGCAGCACTGTTACTAATGCAGCCCAGGATGCTGTTGGCCATCTTTGCTCTGATGACATGGCTTATAGTCAGCTTGGTGTCCACCAGAACCACCAGGTTATCTCTACCAAGATACATTCTAACCAGTCAGACCCCTGCCTGGGTTATTCCTCTCTGGGAGCAGAGCTTGGCATTTCACTGTGTTGAACTTTGAGATTCCTGGTGGCCCATTTCTGAAACTACCTGTCAAGGTTCCTCAGAACCTGTCCTGTTATCAGTGCAGAGGCTAAACAATATTGGTCCCAGTATCAACTTGCAAGAGTACTCCACTAATGGTGAAGTAAAGCCAGACTTCATACTTCTGTAGAAAACCTTTTGAGTCCAGCAGTTGTCATGATTTGAGCCCACCCAGCTGGCAAGAAAGCACTGTGCAGCTGCTCACTCACTCCTACCCACCTTTGGTGGGATGAGAAGGAGAAAATGTGACAAAAGGCTCAGTCACCTTCCCAGAGATTGAGGTCAGGCTGATCAGACTGCAGTTCCTCAGATCCTCTTTCCCACTCTTCCTGAAGATAAGGGTGATACTTGCTTTCTTCTAGTTACCAGGAAACTCCCACAAACCACCATGATCTTTCTAAGGATAATCAAGAGTGGTCTTGCAACATCAGCACTCATGGGTGCCTTGCAACAGAGCCATGGAATTGTGCCTGTCCAGTTCTTTAGATGTTCCCTAGCCCAGTCCTTTCCCACTGATGATAAGTTCCTTGCCCTGTGCTTTCCCAGTTGGTTTCAGGAGCTGGTCTTACCAGAAGAGCATGGCAGAGGCAGCAATCAGTGTTTCAGCCTTCTCCAAGTCTTTTAAGACCAGATACCCATTACCATTCATCAGCAGGTCCACATTTTCCCTGGTTAGCCTTCTACTGATGACATTACCTTTCCTGCTGTCTTTCATGTCCCGTGAAAAGATTCAGCTCTATATGAGCTTTAGCTTTCCTAAGACCGTCTTTTTGTGTTTGGGCAGTGTCTGTCTGTTCCTTCAGCTTCACTCAGTCCTGCTTCTGCCTCTCCTGCTCCTAGTCAGGAGCTCCATGTGTGCCCTCTGATTGCTGAAATGAACCATTCTTGAGAATGGAGGAGGCAGTCCTTGAAAATCCACTGGGCCACTTTTCTCCCTAGGATTGCATGTCATGAGAGTTTCCAAAGCACATTCCAGAACAGGCCACAGTCTGCTCTCCTGAAGTCCTGGCCTCTTGATCCTACTGATTGATTTATTCCCCTCCTGTCAGGCTCTTCAACACCATCTCATGGCCACTGTAGCCAGGGTTATTCCCAACCTTTACATCCCCAACCAGTTCTTCCTTATTTCAGTCAGGTCCACCAAAGCAGCTCCTCTGTCAGCTCACCACTTGTGTCAAGAAGTTGTCATTAACCCAGAAATGTTCTGGACTACCTCTACTCATGCTTCACTGTCTTGTTGCTGCAGCGGGTAAGGCAGAGGCTCAAGCCCTCTGTGAGGATCAGGGCCTGCAACTGTGAGGGTTCTTGCAGTTGCAGGAGGAAGAGATCACCTGCTTTATCCACCCCTTCTTCACAACACAGTCACCCCAACCTCCCCCATATGCTGGTCTCTTTGCTACCATAAGCTCCTGCTGTCTTCTCAGCCATCCAAGACCCCGCTGCTCTCACACTTGGTAAGGGCACGCAGAAACTCCCCCTCCTCACTATGCCAGCCCATCGTTCCTCACCAGCCTGTGTCCATCTGTGGCAGCACAACAGCTGTCCATGACCTTAATGAGATCACAGCCCTCCAGGGCATGCAGACCTCCAGCTTGTCCTGGCTGTGCCGCATGTTGTGGGCAGTTGTGTACAGGCACTTTCAGAGATGTGCCCAGCTCTGCCAGCTGCCAGAGGAGGATGCAGGAGCTCCTCCTGCTCCTGGCTAACAGGCATTTCTCCACTTAAAATGCGAGTGCATGTGGCAAGGGCCAGCTTGTGACCTTCTCCATTCTCAGGGTCTCAACATGAAAGACTTCTGTTCTATGCAGTTTGTCATAGTTCCATAAATGCAGAAGAAGAGAAGGAAAGCTTTATACTGAGTTAATGTCTAAATCCTATGTTGGGTGTGATTGCTCCCAGAGTGATCCCACTTAGTTTGTTGTTCTAGTCTGCTTTAGCTGCTGCCAAAGTGCCTACCAATCAGCATAGCCACTGAACTACCAGGAGAGGCTAAGATGGGTTTGGAGCTTGTACAGGCGATTGCTTTGCTGTCTAATTAGATTCTACCTAATGAGAATATCCTTGCATGCCCATTGTGCCATGCCCACTGGAATCAACAATGAAGAAAGGCCTAATAAGTGGACAAGTGTAAACCATTAAATAAAGTCTAAAGCATAGCTGTTGCATCTCAAAATAATGAGAAATGAAGGCAGCATGATTTTAATTTGAGGCTTAGAGACTTGCTTGCAAAAGGCTGCTTTCTGTCACAGTATTGAATTAATCTTCAGTGAGGCCACACCTCTGGAGTATGTGTCAAGTTCTGGGCTCCCCAGGTCAAGAGAGGCAGGAAACTACTGGAGAGAGCCCAGCAGAGACTGCAAAGATGCCAAAAGGCCTAGAGCATCTCTGTGATAAGGAAAGGCTGAGAGACCTGGGGCTATTTAGCCTGGAAAAACCTGAGAGAGGATCTTCTCACTGCTGATAAGTAGCTAAAGATTGGGGGACAAAAGGATGTGACCAGACTCTTTCCAGTGGTGCTCACTAGTAGGAAAAGGTCAGTGGTACAAACACAGCAAATTTTTCCTAAACACAAGGGAAAACATTGCTTTGAGGGTTCTGAAGCCCTATAGCAGGCTGCCCAGAGAGGTTGTGGAGTCTCCTACTCTGGAGACTTTCAGAATCTGTGTGGACACCATCCTGGGCAAGCTGGTGTGGGTGCCCCTGCTTTAGCAAAGGGGTTGGACTAGATGATCTCCTGATCTTCCACCATGCTGGGATTCTGTAGTTCTTTGATTCTGCCTTTGACTGAAGTGACAGAAGTATGCTTATACAGAAATAGATGGGTTAGACATGACATGCCTGAGTTTCAAGTGGCTCTAAGAAAGTCAGCAGAGCATCAGCAAAGTGTCCTTGAAAAGCAGTTACTCATTGCACTCCTTCATAATCCTTCACTGCAGCCCTGAGATACCCAGACGTGCAAATTTGTGCCTGGGATTCTAGCTTGCTTGTTCCAGGTGTCACTTACAAGTGGTTTGGTTTTTCATCCCTTCAGTTCCAGCTCTCCCTTTTAATTCTTCTATGTCAATTTTTGGTAGTCTGATTCTTTGAAACTAAATGCCAATCTCATTTGAGAGCAAAAGGCTTTCAGTGCTCTCTGCTGTACTGCAAAGTCTTTCCAAGCTGTAGGAGGAAGGTGGAAGTAGACTGCAGCATGTATCTGTGCTTTATGATGTGTGTTAAGTTCTTTACAGTGAAGGTGGTGAGGCACTGGAACAGGTTGCCCAGGAAGGTTGTGGATGTTCCCTCCCTGGAGGTGGACGAGGTCTTGAGTAACCTGTACTAGTGGGAGGTGTCCCTCCCTATGGCAGGAGTTAGAACTAGATGATCCTTGAGGTCCCTTCCAACCTTAGCATCCTATGATTCTATGATTAATAGGCTGCACGGTCAACCCCTTGTGAGGACTTTACAGGTGGTGTACATGGTTTGCAGCTGCAGACTTCAAACATTTGAGGTCCTCAAGTGATAGCTTATAGGGCAAATGCTGATGACACCGTAATCTGTTGTAGTTGTCATGTCTGTTGTAAACCATGGGCTCTCCAGGAGTGCATGGAAGAACCTGCAAACCTGAACAGCACTTCAGGTCTCTTTGCGAAGATGTGGTCAGGAGTGGACACAAAGTCTGTTTTGTTGGAATCTATTTTTAGGTCTGGATGCATTAACTGGGTTGTTTTCCATAGGTGGTTAGGACACATGTATTGGGTAGAATTGATACGTTCTTCAAACATCTGAAAAAAATACCTGTTCTATAAGCATCTGGTAACACTTTGCTATTGCTCTTGAAGGAGTCATTTAAGCAAGAGATAAACTCTGTCACACACTGGACTGCACCAACTGAGTCTTAACATATCTTAAGCGAAAGGTGAACCTGAAATCCCTGACTCTTCACCCTTTCAGAGGGATCTGAGCAACAACCTGTGCTGCAGGTTGAGCACAGATTTGAGAAGGCTTCAGTGAAACAAAGCACACCAAAAAGCCTTAGCTCTCCAGTTGCTCTACCTTCTTTCTTCTCAGCTTTTCTGTTCCTGTATTTTGTCCTGTTGTCTGTACAGTTAACTAGGAGCTTTAAGTACTCTCTTCCGAAGCACACTTTCAGAAGTGGCAGTGTTCTGGGAGCTGTTTTGAAAATGATGGTACTTTGTCTTGGTTTTCAGGTTGTTGAACTCAGCAATAATAAATACAATCTTCAACAGTGAGGATGAAGAAGTGATATATAAGCAGATACATCAAAATCCAGCATAAAGCTTTGAATACATTAAATGTTTTTTTCCCTCCATGAACATACCCATGTTTTCTGTTTTTTTAAGGTACATTTAAATTAAAAGAGTCAGCCTCAAAGCTTGTGATGAAGAAACAGTTCAGTGAGTTAAAAGCAGGTTGTTAACAGTTCCATTATACCCTTCCTATTCAGGTAGCTGTATGATTTTGAGGGGCTGTGTTGCTGAAGTGCAGTAATTGTTTTTCTTCAGGTAAGCAAACACTGAAGATATTTGATGGGAATGATGCAGTGAAACGCAACCAATTTAGACTGATTTCGGTTCCAAGGATTGCAAAAAATGAAGAAGTTGTGGTAAGATACCTGCTGAAGGTTGATATTCCAGTGTCATAAAGGGGCATATGATTGTGCTTTGGAATAGCGAGAAACTGAATTTTACAGATGTAACCCAACATCATCTGTAAATGGTCTATAATATCATAATGTAATTTGAATTCTTTGTATAGTGCTCTTACTTTAGAGCATCTGAAGAAAAAGTTCTTTACCATGAGGGTGGTGGAACACTGCAGCAGGTTGCCCAGGGAGATAGTTGAGGCCCCATGCCTGAAGGTTTTCAAGGTGAGACTTGACAAGGCTCTGAGCAACCTGATCTAGTGGAGGATGTCCCTGCTCAGTGCAAGGGAGATGGACTAGATGACATTGAGAAGTCCCTTCCAACCTAAACCACTCTATGAAGAAGTGGTGGTGTTTGTAGCTATAGCATAATGGGAACCACAGCACATCATATGTTTTAAGCAGTCATTCTCCTTCCCTGTATGACGCTGGATCCTGGTTCTGCTGATGTGAGCAATACTGGATAATAAGCTCCTTTTGATGCTGCCCCTCTTCTAGAGCATTTAATGGTTTGACATAGATCCGGGACAGCCACTGCTACTGCTCTTCAGTTAGTCAGCTCTGAAGGCTGAAGGATGCCGTAGTTGCCCACACTCCTTGCCTGTGAAAATAATTAATTATCAGTCATAGAATAGCCATCCTTAGCTTTTGCAGTGCTTCATCTGGGGTGGAAACATGACTCTGCACTAAATCAAAAGCTCTGCACAGATCTTAATTTTCTGGGCTGGGAAGCCCAGAGCAGATAGAGGGCTGTGCACAGTAGAACTGAGCACAGTGAGGAGCTGCATGAGTCTGGAAGATTTGTTACCTCAGAATTTTAAGTGCGAAATGACAGCTCGTTGAGATTTTTGTGATATTGTGCTCAGAAACAACACAAGTTTTGAAAATGCCTTACTCTGTTCCAAATGCCAAAGATGTTCAAGGAAAATTGTGTGCAGTGCTGAAAACACTTTTATTTAGGAGACCTACTTGCCTTTCAAGCACAGTTTATCAGGCTGCTGCTTACAATAGCAGGGCAGATTAATGCAAGTTCTGGTAAGTGACTCACTGGACTCTGTTCATTGCACAATCTGTGTTAGCAGAGGTGCAGCAGGCATGCACCAGTAATGGAAGTAAAATTCCTGTGACTGCATGAATCCTTCAAGGACAGTCCTTAGATTTCCTCTTCACAACTGTGTGGGTTCAGGGCAGCCTTGTCGCTGAGAAGCTCACTAATTTTCAGCGTCCTCTTAGTTCAAGAAGATTGAATATGCAGAGCTGAGTGCAACCAAGTGTGATTTACCATGTTCCTTGTGGAGTAAACTTTGCATGCAGCCAGCGTAGCTGTATTTTTATATTTGATCTGTGGTGTTAAAAAGACTTTATCAGTGGAGGAATGTACTGTGGGCTGTGTTCAAGTCCAGTTTTGTATCTTCCACTAAAATCTTGTTCGTGAAACTTCGCTGTTGGGTTTTGCCATTGATCCACTGTTCTGTGCTTAAAAGGTGCATTAGAGGTTAGTTCCATAAGTAAGGTATTGGATAAAGAGGTGTCCCTGCTTATGGCAGGGGTTTGGAACTAGATGATCCTTGAGGTCCCTTCCAACCTTACCATTCTATGATTCAGGAAAGTGTTAATTTATCTCACTTTGTTGTAGGAGGCTGCTTTGAGGGCGTACTACATAAATGATGACCAGCAGGAGTATGAGCTTCAGACCTTCACACAGCAGGCACTACTGTCTGATGATGTCATCAACAGGAATGATGCTGCAGAGGACAGCAACCTGGGCTCAGTGTTCCGAGAATCCATTCCTGAAGCTTGGATCATCAGAGCCAAACCAAAGGATGAGGAAGTGATCAGAATTTATCCTGCCTGGTTGAAGTGAGTCCCTTCCTGCTTTCATAGAATCATAGAGTTGTATTGGTTGGAAAAGACCTCTGAATTTGTCGAGTCAACCATCAATGTAAGACCACCACAGCCATTAAACCATGTCCCAGAGTGCCATGGTAACTCCACCACCTCTCTGGGCAGCCTGTTCCAATGCCTGACCACTCTTCCAGCAAAGAAACTTTTCCTAATATCCAACCTAAGCCTCTCCTGGCACAATTTCAGGCCATTTCTTGTCATCTTATCACCTGATATTAGGAAGAAAAGAGTAGCCCCCACATCACTGCAGCCTATTTTCAGAGAGTTGTAGAAAGCATTGAGGTCTCTCCTCAGCTTCCTCTTCTCCAAACTAAATAATCCCAGTTTCCTTAGCCGTTCTTCATGATACCTGTTCTCTAGACCCTTCACCAGCTCTGCTGCCCTTCTCTGGACATGCTCCAGCGTTCCTAAAATCATAGAATGATTTGGGCTGGAAGGAACTTTAAAGATCATCTACTTCCAACCTCCCAACCTTGAGCAGGGCACTTCCCACTACACCAGCTTGGTCAAGGCCCTGTTGAGCCAGGCCTTGAACACTTCCAGGGAGGGGGCAATCTTTATCACAAGGTTATCCTGCTTGACTGCGTTTGTCCTTCTGTAGTCTGGCCTGGTGTGTTTCATTTAATGAAGCAGACTAAGTATAACAGGGAACCTATCTGCTGCTTCTTCTGTATTTCAGCATTGTTCTGTTTATTTTTCTGAATTAATAATGTACATATTATTCATTTCCATGCCTGGAAACATGCTTGTGGGTTTCTTTACGTGCACAGAATGTACTGTGCAAGTCATGCAGTTCTGTTACCCCATCTTTGGCTAAGAAGATGCAGCTTTCTCATTAACTGCATTTGTAAACTAATGATGACATGCACATGTCACTTGAAAGCTTGATGGCTTTTTGGAAGAAGTGTTAAGTAGGAAGAACTCACTGTAACTTCTGATGTGAGAACAGAAGGAAATAATAAAAGATAATCATCTGTTCCATTAACCACTGGGACAATCAATATACATTTTAAGCATATTTAGCAGTGGAAACAAGGCTGACTGGTGAACTGTTAATTTCTTAAGAGCAATAGGATAAACCTTAAACATTTGTTCATTTTACTGTTTCAACTACATAGCCAAATTTTATGGGGGTATTTCTGTGCACGGAAAGAAATTTTTTTCGCTGTGCTACAACCCTCATGAGCATCTCCTGGAGATGAGTCTTCACTCATCTCTGGGGTTAATACTGCGTCTGCCATGAGCTTCAGTGAACAGTTTTCTTCTCCTAATACAAATTTCTGCCTGTCCATGCAGAAGATTTGCTGCTTGGGTAAAAAAAATGGTACACACAGGACAGGTCAAGTGGTTGTCCTAAAAGTGTTTCTTTTCTCTTTAGGGTGGGCATGGCCTATGTTTCTCTACGAGTAAATAAGGACAGCACCACACAGACTGTGATCAAAGAAGTGCTTCCATTACTTGGAAGGCAGGTAAATGAAAGATCATCAGTGTGTCCAGGTACAACCTGAGTGACCCTAAAGTGGGATGGATATGTTTTTCTCTTTAGAAATAGATTGTCAGTCCATTTGCAGCTCATGTGAATGCTGCTAATGTGTGGTAGACCTGTATAGTGCTCAAAACTTTTCTACAGTCTATATGGCAGACCTGATTGCTCTGTGCCGTCAGTCTTTCTGGGTCAAGCAGGTTGACTTGTATCAACATAATGATTCTTGGCAAGAAGTGTATTTTTTCTGGTTGTTCCTGTCTTGAGACGTTGAAAATACACTTGTATTAGCAGTGCAGTAGCACTGATATTCTTACCTTGTTGGGAAACTGGCAATCACTGTTAGGATGGCCACGTTTGTATCCTGCTGCTTGGTGCTCTGCAAAGGAAATCATGGAAATACTACCACAAGTTGGAAGGGACCCATTAAAGGTCATTGAGTCAAATTCCCTGCTGCTTGCAGGACTATCTAAAACTAAACCATATGACATTGTTCAGGCACTCTGAACTCTTCACAGGCTTGATGCTGTGACCACTTGCCTGGGGACCCTATTCCAGTGACCAACAGCCCTCCGAAGAACATTTTTCTGATGTTCTGATTTTTCTGTTGTGGCAAGGATTAGAATTTCTAATTCTGATTGCACAATTCTTAACTGCTTTATTGTTTGTTATTGCCTTGTAGGCTTTTAAGAGTGAATTCCACCAATATCCTTGTTTTCAATGGCAAAAGGATTCAGGACTACATCATTTTCCTAACCCTTCCACTGCCCAACTTGAGGAAGCTGTAGGCTGTGATGATGTCACATAACAACCTTCTCTTCTCCAACCTGAACAAGCCAAGTGACCTCAGACACTCCTCCTAAGTCATGCTCTTGAGGCCTTTCACTGGCTTAATGCAGCTCCTCTGGCCACACTCTAACAGTGTCCTTAAATTGATGTCCTTAAATTGAGGCATCCAAAATTGTACACATGACTCAAGGTGGGACCTCCCTAGTGCAACACAGAGTGGGACAATTACCTCCCTCAGCTAATCCAGCTATGCTGTTCTTGATGGACCCCAGAACACAGCTGACACTTTTGACTACCAGGGCACACTGTTGACTTATATTCAACCTGGTCATCAACTCAGACCCCCAGATCTCTTTCCATGGGGCTGCTCTCCAGCCTCCTGTCCTTCACTTGGTATGCATAATGAGGATTACTCCAGGCGTGAAATCTGGCACTTGTTCTTGTTAAATTTCATACAGCTGGTGACTGCCCAGCTCTCTGGTCTATCCAGATTCCTTTGAGAGGCCTCTCTACCCTCAAGGCAGTCTGCAGCTCCTACTAGTTTAGTATCATCAGCAAACTTAATGTGCATTTTGCTCCACATTATTTTATAAAAGCATTAAAAGACCAGTGTCCCTGAAATCAAGCCCTGGGGACCTCAGTGGTAACTGGCTCTCAGTGTGATGTAACCCTTTGAGCTCAACGCACCCTCCAGTTGTTCACCTAACATAATATGGCTTTCTGTAGCTGCATGCTGAATGTTTGTTTTTTCAGAGGAATAGTTTAAGGGACAGCATCAAAAACTTCGCTAAAATCTGAAACCACCACATCCACTGGCTTCTCTTGGTCAGTGAGATGGATGACCCTGTCATGAAGGGAAATACAGTCTGTTAATCAGGACTTCACCCTCATGAACCCATGCTGACTATGACCAGTGACTGCATTGTCTCTCAAGTGTTCTTCAATAATTCCCTTCATAATCACCAGACACTGAAGTGAGACTGGGAGGTCTTCCTTCTTAGTCTTCTTGAAAACTGAGTATTTGTCAGCTTTTAGGGAGCTGGGACCTCTCTGGACTCTGAAAGTGGAGAAAGGTCCCACAACGACATCAGCTGAGAGGAATCCCATCAGGTCCTTCAGATTTATGCACATCCAGCTGCAGCAGCAAATCTCAGACAAGTTTAAGGTTAGGTGGGAGTTTATCATCCCCCCCAGTCATGATATTCTGGGACAGGACTCCAAGAGTCCTAAGGTTGGAAGGGACCTCAAGGATCATCTAGTTCCAACCCCCTGCNCTGAGCTTTGGCCACATGCGTTTTCTCCCTGCAGTGGTGAACAATCCTCAGGGGCTACAGAGGAGGACTACAGACTGTCACACCCATGTTGTTTACTATCTGCATTCCTTCCCTCCACAACAGAAATTATTAGGTACTTCTTGTAACCTTGTAGGTTTGTAGAATGGTTTGAGTTGGAAGGGACCTTAAAGGTCATCTAGTTCCAACCCCCTGCCATAGGCAAAGACACATTCTACTAAGCCTCATGCTCAAGGCCTCATCCAGCCTGGCTTTGAACATATCCGGGGAGGAGACATCCACAACCTCCCTGGGCAATGTGTTCCAGTGTCTCACCACCCTCACTGTAAAGAATTTTCTAATACCTAATTCTCTGGGAAGATGATCTCTTGTCTTTCTTATAGTTGCTGCCAAGACAGCATGGCTTTTAGGAAACATTTTAGTAAAATTTGCAAGTGTGCCAAGCACTGACAGTCTCCATCAGAGGGACAGATATGGGGACATGAATCTATAGCATTCCTATTTCATTCAGCACACCGGCAGACCAGCAAGCTTCCACTGCTCCACAGAGTGGGGGCTATCACTACCTTTTGTGGTTGTTTACAAGATGCATGGAAACATGCACATGGCTAATGAGATGATCGCTGTAGATTGCCTGTCTAGGTGTGCACAATGCATGCAGTTCATTTTGCACTGCAGGATAGTTCTAGGATTTGGATTCAGTTCTTCTCAAGTGCTGATGGACCTTCTAATAGGACTTGGAAAATCTTGTCTGAAGTCTTGTCTCATTCTAAACAAATGCAGCTGTCAAACAGGGTAGTTGGGTGCTGTAATGGGAGAGATCTTCACATTTCTGTATTTGGGAAGCTCATTTTCTTGTAAGAGAATTAATTCCTTGGATTAATTGGAATTTCTCTGACACTGATAGGCCTTTTTTAAAGCATTTTCTCCTATTGCAGTATGAAGATGAGCATACAGTAAACCTTTCAATACTCAGCATTTGTGTGTACTCAGATCCTCTCCAAGTCATTCCACCAAATTTCAGCAAAGCAAATGTGGGCAGTTGAAGCTTTGAATTCTCTTGTTCATGATGTGAAAAGCAAGATCATCTGTTCTCTGTCTCAAGGCCAAGAGTTAAGAGACTTTCTCAGTCCAAGGAAGATTGGATTAATCCTAGTAAATGGTTCAGCTCTTGGTTGTGCCAGCTTCTGTCATCCAGCTATGAAAGACTTGGGTGGTCCCTGACAGTATAGTTCGGAGAAGGGACTGGCACGTGTGAAGAGGATTTTGTTCCATCAGTGACACTGGAGTGTCCCAGAAGATGGGCACCACTTAGCCTGCTTTTACCAAGCCTGCTTCCTGTGCCTTTTTCTCAAAGAGCGAGTTCATTCTGTGGAAGTTTTTAAGGCCAGGCTGAATGGATCTCTGAACCTGATCTAGTGTGAGGTGTCCCTGCCTGTGGCAGGGGGTTGGAACTACATGATTCTTTGAAGTCCCTTGCACCCTGGTAATTCTACAATTCCCAATCCTGCATGCTGTCTCTGGAAGGACACCCTGGAAATACCCTGGTTGAGCTACTGGTCACTGAAAGGAGTAGAGTTAACCCTGCTTTACAAGTGGTCCTTCACTGTGGGGATGTGAAGATGCCGATGTAGTTGAGGGCACGGGAGCCCAACCAGCACGCATGGGAGACTAGATGTGAGAAAAGAAGATTATTCCTGACTCAGAAGGAGTGGGTTGGGGAAAGAACATCATGGTTGTTTTAAAAATGTTTACTTTTCCATGTACTGTGTGTGCAGTGTGAAACATAAACATGAGGTTTCATTCAGAGACTTACATGTTTCATCTTTTGGCAGACGGAGTGCCTCCAGAATTTCAAACTGGTGGAAGTGCTGATGGGCAGTAAGCAAGGTAAGTGAAGGAGCACTGGCCAAAGGCCCATCTGTGACTGATCTTCCAGCTTTATTTTTGTTGGGTTTTTAGTTATGTTTTTTTCCCTTTTAACACAGTTATAGTTTGTTTGTTTGTTTGTTTTTTTACAGTAAATGCCTTCACAAATGAAACTTCACCATCATGTCGAAAGACTTAATCAGCATGATGGTGATTCTTTTCAGTCTTGTGTGTCCTGTGGGAATTTGATTCCCTTCTCTTTCTTCGTCACCCCACAAAGGTTTATTAGTGGTTTCTGGTGGGTATTGACACTTTGGCAAGAGCTCTGTTTTGGGGAACTGACTTCAACTGACATAATTTTCTTAATGGCAGTTGTTTAGAAAGATAATTGTACAGTACAGTTGGCTCCCTTCACAGAATCACAGAATGTTAGGGATTGGAAGGAACTTCAAAAGATCATCCAGTCCAACTCCCCCTGACAGAGCAGGATCACCTAGAGTAGGTCATACAGGAATGCATCCAGGTGGGTTTTGAATGTCTCTGGAGAAGGAGACTCCACAACCACTCTGGGCAGCCTGCTGCAGGGCTCTGTCACCCTCACAGTGAAAAAGTTTCTCCTTATGTTCCCATGGAACCTTCTCTGCTCCAGCTGGCACCCCTTGCCCCTTGTCCTGTCACTGGACGTCACTGAGCAGAGTCTGGCTCTGTCCTCCCAACACTGCCCCTCACATCTTTATAAACATGAATGAGGTCATCCCTCGGTCTCCTCCTCTCCAAGCAAAAGAGCCCCAGCTCACTCAGCCTGTCCTTAGCAGGGACATGTTCCACTGCCTTCACTGTCTTTGTGGCTCTGCGCTGGACTCTTTCAAGCAGTTAGGTCCTTCTTGAACTGAGGGGCCCAGAACTGGACACAGTATTCCAGATTCCCTTCATTCTCTCCTTTTTCTCCCTGACATTGCCCTCCACAAAGAGCAAATTCACATTGCAGGAGTATGTATGTGCATTATAATATACAGAAATACACACTCCTAGCATTCTTCAAGATGTCTGTGATCCTGCAGGAGCTGAGTTGGTGTTCTCCGAGCTCATATCCCTTTATTCTTCATAATTTTCAAGACTACAAAGAGAGAGTGGTGGAACAGTGCAACAGGTTGCCCAGGGAGGTTTTTGGGGCCCCATCCATAGAGATATTCAGAGTGAGGCTCAACAGGGCTCTGGGCAACCTGATCTGGCTGAGGATGCCCCTGCTGACTGCAGAGGGATTGGACTAGTTGACTTTTGGAGATCACTTCCAACCCAGACCATTCTGTCATAAAGCCACTGAAGCAGTCTCATGATGCCCTAGTCACTCCTGGGTCAGTGTCTTTTGTGTTTCTTGGCCTTTTGCTTTCTTTGTGATCAGCTAACATAGCCTGATGAATATCTTACCTCGGCTGGTTTCTGTTTCTCTGTTTTAAAGCATCAATTACAACTCCCCTTTAGCTAGAAGTTGTTGCAGTTGTTTAATGTTTTAACAACGTACAGAAGCTGGTTATTACTGTAGTTCAGTGAATGCAGTTTTAGAGTCTTATGTCAAACACTTGGCTTGTTAACCGAAGTACTATCTGTCTTTCAAGTGGCTTCAAGCAGTTTCTGGCCCTTTTTTTAAAGGGGAATGGTGTTAAGGATCCAGGAACTAAATCAGACTGTTCAAAGCACCTGTGGATTTTCTGTTGAATAATTGTAGAATCATAGAATAATCTGGGCTGGAAGTGACATGCAAAGGTCATTCAGTCCAACCCAATGAGTAGTTCAGGTCTCATCCTTTGTGTTAATGCTAGTTGTATGCAGAGTTGTGATTTTTTCCCTTTTTGCCTAGCACCTGTTGCATTATTTTTGCTTGATTGAGGTAGTCATTAAACCAGCAGTGTTCGCTAACATGATTCATGTTCTTGCTCTCTCTCCAGTTCAGCGCATGGTCTTGGACAATCAGGAACTAATTCTTAACAGACTTAAGGACATCAGAAAGGTAAATATGAAAAACAAACAAAAACCCCACAAACTNGACTTTAAAAAATATTTTAAATATTTACTCTAAATGTACCCAAGGTTTTATGTGTTTATATTTTTTGCCCTTTGCAGCAAATGTAGTGTCTGTGAGTCATGTTTATCAAGCACAAGGTAAGCATTAAGATTTCTAGTCTCTGGCAAACAATTGTCTGTTTTCAAAACTGCAGCCTGATACTAAAGGCTGTGAGCTCAGAGTGTGCTAGTCTTGTTGCATGAGCAAAATGCCTTACAGATGAAATGTAACATGATGCATTTATGAAGAGGAGTGTATTGCTGTTACCTTGCTAAAAGCAAAAAAAAAAAAANAGCTAGCTCATCTGTGGAGAAGCCAAGCACTGGGGCTGAGATTTGCTTCTATTTGTAATGGGTGTTTTCTCTAGGTGTAGTGGACTCAGCTGCTGATTCCGGAGACATTTGGGATTTTGTTTGATGGTACCTTTCTGCCAAATGCCATTTATTCTTCTTTTGTTTTGGTAGACTTCAATACGTCAGATGAACCAAACGAGGTTTTACATTGTGGAAAACAGCAAATCTGTTGTGCGAGTCAGTTTATTTGTGGGTGGCCTTCCACCTCAGCTTTCCCCTGAAGAATACACAAATATTCTCAAGGAAGAATTAGCTATTAAAAGTAAGTAAATAGTTGCATTTTGAGATTTATTCACAGGATAAAATCTGGTAGCATTTGTTGTTCCTTGTAATTCTGGGGTTTTCTTCCCCCTTAACGTTTTCTGACATCATTTGAAGAACCAGTCTGTCCTGTACTCTCACAGGGGGCTCTTTTATTCGTTTTAACATCCTCATTGTTGCATAAGAGACGTGACAGCTCCTTGTTCACAGGATTATTATTACATGACTTGAGTTCTAGGTGTCCACACCATTAGTGTTTAGTGGAAATGCATCACTTTTTAGAAGTGAACTGTTGCATTTCTTACAGCACTCAGATTATGGCAGTGCAGTTTAGTTCCCTGAGCCTGGATGATCCTGACTTTTATTAATCTCTTGACATTTTTCATGTTGGCCTTGAGCTCTGTGCCTGGTCAGGGAAAAGGTATGAGCAATGTGTGCACACAGATACAGACCAGCACTTAGTGAACAGGATTTACTTTACTTCTTTCAGAGGAGTGTCATTCTTTTTTTTTTTTTTTTTGTAGTACTCTTCCAACCACCATGTTCTGTAAATGCTGTCAAGAATGTGTCATGCTTTTAGTTTCAGGAAAGGAAGCATTCCCCGCACCCCCCCCCCAATCTCTTATTGTAACTTCAAGAGGAATTAAACTCTAAATGCCATCACAAATTTATAGTCACCTCTGTTGAAAATCAGTTTAGGTTTTCTAACTTGCAAAGTAAACTTAGGAGAGGGAAAGTGTTAGCTGGAGGTTCTCCTTATATTTGCATAACTTTTAAATATTTATTTATATTATATTTATGTGACTTTAAAAAATATTTTAAATATTTACTCTAAATGTACCCAAGGTTTTATGTGTTTATATTTTTTGCCCTTTGCAGCAAATGTAGTGTCTGTGAGTCATGTTTATCAAGCACAAGGTAAGCATTAAGATTTCTAGTCTCTGGCAAACAATTGTCTGTTTTCAAAACTGCAGCCTGATACTAAAGGCTGTGAGCTCAGAGTGTGCTAGTCTTGTTGCATGAGCAAAATGCCTTACAGATGAAATGTAACATGATGCATTTATGAAGAGGAGTGTATTGCTGTTACCTTGCTAAAAGCAAAAAAAAAAAAAAAAAAAAAAAAATTTGAAGGATGGCTTCATGCCTCATGTGCCAGAAAGTGGCATTTATTCCATCAGAAAAACAAGTTTTGAAGGTGCAGTTCAACTGAATAGCCTAGCACCACTGAGCTGTTAAAAAAACCTTTTCAAGTGCTCTGTCTTTATTTTGACTTGTAAAACAACTAAATTTGATCCTGCTTTTGAACGTGATGGGGTTGTTTCAGAGTCACTGTTTCCTAGCACAGTATTAAGTGGGGATTCAGTGGCTGTGAGAAAATCAGTGTGCTGCTTATCTCTGTGTTCATCCTTGGAGCTGCTTTGCCTTTGCTGTATGAGCTTTGTTTTAGCAAGGTCAAAGAAGCTGTGAGGTTTCTGAAAGCAGGGGCAGCAGTGGCTCTGTGCAGCTGAGTGCAGCGGTCAGGTGGAGATCTGTGTTTGGTAGAGCTCAGAAGTGTAGAATCTATCTTTTGTACAGGTTGGCATCCATACCCTAGGGATCTTTCATGTCCTTTACCTTTACTTTCTCATGACCACTAAATGTATCTTTCCATAGTCTGGTTTTGAAGACTAATGAAAGCTTCCTTTGTGTATTTGCTGTCTCCACTTGGCTCATTAATACTGGCTTTTCATAAGGAAAGCCATAATGCTTTCAGATCTGCCTTCTTTCCAAATTTACAGTGGAGACCAACTGGTTTTATGACCCTCTCCTCCTCTCACAGCTTCATCTAACCAACCTTACCTGCATGGGATTTGTAGATGTTTCTGCTCAGATGAGGGTTTTGTCATTCTTTGTGTTTTTGGGTTTTTTTTCACTTTCTGAGTATTTTTATGTTTATGATAACTTCTTGACTCTAACTTTTGATTGTAACCAGCTCACATCTCACATTGTGTCCATTACACTCTTTGATCTTGTCCTGCCCTGTCCCGTCCTCCTAAGTACCTTAGTGGTTTCACTAACTTGTTTTATTTTCTGTTTTGTGCCTTCCTTTCTTTCTTAACTTCCTCATACAGGACAAAAGATGACATAAGGATCTTCAGTTGATTCTCATTGTTTTTTATCTTTAATTAAGAAAAAAACCAAACCCATAAGGCTTTCAGATATGTCTTCTCTTTTTCAAATTTGTCAGTGGAGAACTGCTGGGTTTGTGACCCTCTTCTCTTGTCACAGCTTCATATAACCACACTTACCTGCATAAGTTTCTTAGATTTTTTTGTTTGGATGAGAGTTTTGTTGTTTTCTTGTGTGTTGAGTTTTTTTCCCTACTTTCTGAGTATTTCGAATTGATGATAACTATAATAAATTCTTCCTGAAATGTCAATGAGTGCCACTACTGGATTTTTAATAATAAGATACAAAACCTGGTCCCTGTGTCCCTTTTACATGATGAGATCAGCCTGTTAGTTAGGATGAAGAGTATGGAAGCAGACCATATTTCTGAAGCCCAAAGGATGTCTGAGCAAGCATCAGTTTTGTGCTGCAGGTTCTCCTTGTCCTGAAAATCTGCTTTAACAAAAATCTGGGGTGTCTTGGTGGGTTCGAAGGAAGGCTTAAGAAAACAAAGCAGCCCAAATCGCTGATAAACAGCAGCCAGAAGTGTTGCAGAGCAACTTGTGCTGAATAATGTCCTGAGTGAATTAAGCAAACCTTTTGCTGTGATGTGATGATTCTGATATCCTAATGATGATAGAAAATACACAAAACAGTTCTCATCCCTCTTCACAGGTGCTGTTGTACTCGAAATTTCATGCTTTTCTGAAGCTGAAAGAATATATATGCTAGTTAAAGATACAACTGTCAATGACAAGCCTCTGAACGCTGTGGTGATTCCTGAAGTTGTGGTAAGAGATGGGTTTGAATTTAAGATATTACTTTAAAAGAAAAATGCAGCTACCTCGAGACTTTTCCTGCTGGTAGTAAATCAAAAATAGTATTCAAGAGATTCTTCTCCCTCTCTACTCTGGTCTGGTGAGACCACACCTGAAATATTGTGTCCAGTTTTGGGCTCCCCAATTCAAGAGAGACAGGAATCTACTGGAGAGAGTCCAGTGGAGAGCTATGAGGATGATTTGGGGCCTTGAACATCTCTGCTGTGAAGAAAGACTGAGAGACCTGGGGCTGTTCAGTCTGGAGAAGAGAAGGCTGAGAAGGGACCTTATCAATGTGTATAAATACCTGAGGGGTGGGTGTCGAGGTGAAGGTGCCAGGCACTTTTTGGTGGTGCCCAGTGATAGGACAAGGATCAGTGGGTACAAGCTTGAACACAGGAGGTTCCACTTCAACATGAGGTTAAACTTCTTTGGTGTAAGGATGCTGGAGGACTGGAACAGGCTGCCCAGAGAGGTTGTGGAGCCTCCTTCTATAAAGACTTTCGAAACCTGCCTGCATGCATACCTTTGTGACCTGCCCTATGTGATCCTGCCCTGGCAGGGGGATTTGACTCCATGATCTCTGGAGATCCCTTCCAATCCCTAACACTCTGTGATTCCCTGATTCAAAGGAGCCACACAGTGAGTTTCTATAAGGAGTGTGATGAATAACAAAGGTAATTGATACCCTGTACTTCATGTGTATGGTCATCTTCTAGGAGTGAAATCATCTGCCCTGTTGACTTGTCAAGGTTAGCCATACAACTGCAGGACTGGACAGCTTTAAAGGGGAGAAAAGCAAAGTAGTTATTTTCCTTTTTTTATTTCTTTCAATGGTCAAAAAATTAGGTAGGGTTTTAGTTTTAGCCTGCATGTCAAAAGGCTTACAGCAACTTTGTTTTGGGGAGTAAATGTGTTTTCTTGCTAAGCACAAGATAAAGTACTACTGCTAATTTAATTCATAGTATCTTTATTTCCTTTGTCCTGTAACAGAGGGACCTTGTTTAAATGCTGCATTGTGGATTTCAGAGGACACAGGCTTTTGAAAGCTTCAATGCAAGAGTCCCTTTACAAATTGATTGGTTGATTTATGTTGGGTTTTTTTGGGTTTTTTGGTTTTATGTTTAGGGTTTTTTTGTGGTCACAAGTCACTTTTCTGTGAATTGGTTTAGTAATAGATTTGAAGTTAACAAAACAGATACAGCATGGAGAGAAAGAGGGAAGCGCCTCACTGAGCAAAGTGATTTGGAACCAGGATGAGATAGGTTCTGTCCAAGAGAGTGTGCAGCTGTGGTTGCTTCCTGCTGAGCTGTCCCATATCTTGCAGTTACAGTTTTTCTGGAGCTGTATTGTGGCCAGTGAAGTGAATGACTTAGTTTGACTTCCTAGAACTTCATGGAAGGTTGAAACTTAAGAAAAAAAAAAAGAAACCCAACAACATAAATAGGGAGAACGATAAAACATCTGTAGATGGGAAAGGCTCAAGCTCAGCAGCCATATTGCATGCCTACCTTCCAGCTTGTACCATTTAGAGAGTCCTGTGGTTGTCAAAGGTATCTGAAGGCAATATTACTCTTCATCTGAGCAGACAGTAGAGGCAGTGCCTACATGAAACTGGCAGGATTAGAAGCTATCTCCTCTCCAAAACAAGTGATAGCCTTGTTCTTCTGCATGCGTAGGCATCATGTTCTGTGAGATCCTTAGAAACCAAGGTCCTCCCTCATGCAAACTAGGTTCAGTTTGATGTTACCAGTCAGAGAAGGCAGCATGAAGATGGAGCTGCTGATGCCTGCTTATTTCCAGTGCATTTTAGGCAGATGCATTACGGGCCTGGATTTTGTGTGTGGTGTGTGAAATTGGACGTGTGATGACATGTCTTGATTTCTGACACTAGGTACTTTTGAAGTGACCTTCTGGATGCCAGGAAAATATGGACAATGCCACCTGTTATCTGATTCAAGATACTTTTAGAAACCACAGTTCAGGAGATGGCTAAGGATGAATTTCTAATACAGAATCATAGAATCATTTTGGTTGGACAAGAGCTTTAAGATGTAGGCCAACCATTACCTAACTTGTCCAAGTCTGATGCTAAACCATGTCCCAGTGGAGCACATCTCTGTGTCTTCTAAAGCATCTCCAGGGAAGGAGATTCAATCACCTCCCTGGAGAGCCCATTCCAGTGTTTGAGAACCCTCTCAGTGAAGAAGCTTCTTCTAAAGTCCAATCTAAATCTACCCTGGTGCAGCTTGAGTCCATTTCTTCTCATCCTATCACTTGTTACTAGGTAGAAAAGACCACACCGCACCTGCCTCCAGCCTCCCCTCAGGGAGCTGCAGAGAGCCAGGAGGTCTCCCCTCAACCTCCTTNCAGTGCCTCACCACCATCATGGTCAAGAATTTATTCCTAATGGCTAACGTAATAATTTAGCTTCTTCCAGTTTTAAGCCATTACTCCTCACCCTCTCACTACAAGCCTTTGTAAACAGTCCCTCCCCAGCCTTCTTGTGGGCCTACTTCAAATCCTGGAATGCTGCTCTAAGGTCTCCCTTGAGCATGATTCTCTTCTCCAGGCTGAACAACCCCAGTTCTCTCAGCTTGACTTTATAGGAAAGCTGCTTCAGCTCTCTGAGGCTAATGTGTAGTGTCAGAAGTCATAGAATGGCCAAATTAGAGCTAAAATTAAACAAAAATGAAAACAGAAAAAAAAAAAAGCCAGCAAACCCAAACCAACTAAGCAAGCAAACCAGAAGCAAAACTAACGAAGCAAAATAAACCAACCAACCAAAAAAAAAAAAAAAAAAATCCTCCAAACAACAATGAAACAAACCAACCCTTCTTAAAACTCAGTAGAGGCACAGAAGTAAGTTGGTGGTTATGAGGTTGCTGGTCCTTTGCTTTTCCAAGGTGAGATTCATTTACTCTGTCTGATACAGCTTCTGAGGAGGAGGCCTAGTTCTAATCTGTCACGGTCAGGTCTGCCAGAAGTAACTCATCCTCTTGTTATCATGACTAAAAGGTTTCATGCAGAGTCAGTTTGCTTTAAGTACTTGCTAGGTAGTGGTGCACTCAGTGTCATCAGATGTGTTGATCCCTTCTGAGTTTTCATTACCTTGGGCCTTCCAAGAATTTAATCAAACACTTTTTCACTTCACAGTATTCAAATAAGTGGAAATACTGTCTTTGTTGGAGAGCAAAAAACCCCAGAGGCTCCTGGAACACTGTTTTTACTCAAATCAGGGAATTGTTTGGGTTGGAAAAGACCTTTAAGATCCCTGAGTTCAACCATTCTCTAACTCTGCCAAGTCTGGTGCTGAACCGTATCCCTCAGCAGCATATCTACACAGCTTTTAAACACCTCCAGGGATGGGGATCCAACCGTCTGCCTGGGCAGCCCCTTCCAGTGTTTGAGAACCCTTTCAGTGAAGAAGTTTCTTCTAATGTCCAGCCTAAACCTGCCCTGGTGCAACTTGGCTGCCAGGCCATTTGGTGGTATTCTCTGGTGGCGTGTCAAAACAAAATACACTTAGAATTGGAAGCTGATTTACCAGAACTCCTTTTGCAGTGCTGGCCAACAAGATCAGCAGAGAGTTGTATGAGGCCAATATCAGCACAAAAGTGAACAATTTTTTGTTATCACCAGCAGTGGAGTGCCCCTGACCTGCTGTGTTTATGTTCCTTAAGAGCAGCAGAAAAAGATGTGGGAGTTCCAGTTCACTCAGTCCATTAATTCCTCACACAATTGTTTCCAACTTAAAAGCATGATAGTTTAATGACCTTCTTATCAAAGACATCATGAAAGGTTACTTTCCAGTCTTCTTCCACCTCTGCAGTTCTCTAAAACCCCTGGATGCTTTGCTGGGTTAAGAACTGGCTGGATGGCTGAGCACAAGGAGTGGTGGTGAATGGAGTTAAATCCAGATGGCAGCTGGTCACCTGTGCTGTTCTGTAGGACTCAGTACTGGGGCCAGTTCACTTGAGCATCTTTATTGATGATCTGGATGAGGGGATGGAGGGCACCCTCAGTAAGCTTGTAGATGACATTAAACTGAGTGGCAGTGCTGATCTCCTTGAGGGTAGGAAGGCTCTGCAAAGGGATCTGGACAGGCTGGATCAAAGGGATGAGACCAGCGGGATGAGGTTCAACAAAGTGCTGGGTCCTGCCCTTGCGTCACAACAATCCCATGCAATGCTCCAGCCTTAGGGCAGAGTGGCTGGAAACTACCCAGCAGAAAAGGACTTGGGGGTGCTATTTGACAGCTGGATGAATATGAGCCAGAGTGTGCCCAGGTGGCCAAGAAGACCAACAGCATCCTGGCCTGAATCAGCAATAGTGTGGCCAACAGGAGTAGGGAAATGGTCATGCCACTGTGCTGGGTTCTGGGGAGGCCACACCTTGAATACTGAATTCATTTTTGGGCCCTTCATTACAAGGAAGATGTTGAGGTGCTGGAGCAGGTCCAGAGAAGGGCAACAAAGATTCTGAAGGCTCTAGAGGAACCTTGCATGAGGAGATGCTGAGGGAACTGGGATTGTTTAGTCTGGCGAAGAGGCTAAGAGAAAACTTCATTGCTCTCTACAACTCCCTGAACAGAGCTTGCAGTGAGGTGGGAATTGGTCTCTTCTCCCTGGTATCAGATGATAGGATGAGAGGAAATGGCCTGAAATTGTGCCAGAGGAGGTTTAGGTTGGAGATTAGGAAAACTTTCTTCATGCAAAGAGTGATCAGGGATTGGAACAGGCTGCCCAGGGATGTGATGGAGTCACCATCCCTGGAGATCTTCAAGAGGCCTGTGGACATGGCACTTCAGGACATGGTTTGGTGAGCGTGGTGAGATTTGAGTTGATGATTGGACTCAATAATCTTGAAGGTCTTTTCCAACTGAAACAATTGTATTAATCTATTAAAAAGTAAAGAAATTTCTTGAGCTGCTGCTGTACTGACCCAACTGCTGCTGCAGTTATGCTGAGACAATTTGCACATGGTTCCTCGTCAGATGCAATGAGTTCTTCCTGGCCAGGGTGAAGGAAGCCTGTGCTCGAGGCTTCGCTGAGCCTTTGCCTGTGGGAGATGCTGCAGACAGCCCACTTGCAAGTGTTGAATTTTATTTGGTCACTTAAAAATATCTGCAGCTCCTGGAAACAGCCTCTAGCCCTGCAAGACTTGCTGTGCTGGCAGACATGTGGCACAGAACACCTTGTTCTGCATCGTGGTGAGATGTGATTACAGGGCACACTCTACAGAAGGGGGATTAGCATGGACAATAAATCTCCTGCCCC
The DNA here is from genome assembly GCA_013399055.1 of Ramphastos sulfuratus. Lineage (NCBI taxonomy): Eukaryota > Metazoa > Chordata > Aves > Piciformes > Ramphastidae > Ramphastos > Ramphastos sulfuratus. The sequence continues at coordinate 40,002 of WBNM01026614.1, forward strand.
AGCCCAAAGCTGTGTTATGCTAATCCGACCCACCAAGCAGTGCACACAGTGACTGTCAGAGTGTCTAAATCACACAGCCTCCTTCAGCTGTCTCCAAGAAACCAGCAGTAAATTCCCTCCTGAACACAGGCCAACACAGAACCCTCTCTGCAGATTTCACTCCTCCAGCAGAGCACTGAAGGCAGGGCTAAAGGGGGAAGGGAGTCCTCAGGCTGTGAGTCACACATCCCCTTCTGCCCAGAAACAAGCTCACTCCTAGGTCCCCACTGGGGCTTTATTAAGGGATTAAAAGGAACTCTGCGATGTGAGAGTGCTATCCCTGTGGCCATCCAGCATTGTAAGGCAGCAGTCCTGCTGTGCTGCACAAACTGTCAAGGAGTCTCTAACCCCCATTGAAAAAAAATCATTGTTTTCTTAGAAAATGGCCTTATCTGGGGCTTTTGCAATGTTTCCTGCTCCTTTAGGTTTAACGAAGAGTGATGATGGGCAACAAGTTAATTGTAGGGCTAAACATTTTCTACTCTACTTCTATTTTCTATGCTACTTCCATTTTCTACAATACTCCTGTTCATTGTGCATAGTTCTCAATTTAGTCTTCCACTGATACAGTTGGAGGTTCAGATTAGAAAATACTTGAACATAGATGAGTGTGGGTGGCAGGAGCAATTTCTTTACCATGAGGGTAGTGGAACAGTGGAACAGGTTGCCCAGGATGGTGGTTGAGGCCCCATCCCTGTAGATACTGGAGATGAGGCTCAACAGGGCTCTGGGCAGCCTGATCTAGTTGCGGATGCTCTTGCTGACTGCAGGGCGGGGTTGGGCTAGATGACCTTTGGAGGTCCTTTCCAACCCAGACTATTCTATGAGGATTGCTAAGTTTACATACAAATGTTTTGTTACCTCCAAATATTTCTTTGCAGCTGCTTGTGAGTCCTAGTAGCGTTCACAGTAAATGTTTCACATTGGAAGTGGGTTTTTTTGGGGGTACAATTAGGAATCCAGATGGCAGCTTTGCAGAAAGTGTAAATACCTATTTTCAACAATATATATTCACTTGGGTAAGATCTCAGATGACTTCCCAAAACACAGCTGTGCTTTTTGAATGCCTCGGTAAAGCTTACCACGTCTCAAAAATCACTACGATTCCCTGAAGTTCCTTGTGAATTATTTTAGTTACTTGGTTTTTAAACCCAGTGCACTAGAAAATTGCCTGTAAAAGTAACTAATGCAAAACATGTGTTCAGCATGTCACTTCTAAATGTCCAAATCCCAGTATTTTTAGAAACTGATTTCCTGAAGAAGAGGAGATAATCAAATGTTCCGTCCACATTCAAGTAAGATATTTGACTGCAATGTTAGGTTTCTTATGTCTCTTTCTCTTTTGAAAAGGTTTTTCTTTGCTTTAAAATGCAGAACTTTTGTTTTGTTTTGTTTTGTTTTTAAATTTCTGTTATCTTTTTACCCTCTCTTTTTTAAAACCCACAAGTCTCTGGGTGTTGGACCAAGCCCAGAGTTTTCAAGTAGCCCATATTCTTCAGAAATTTGAAATGACCGAAGGCAAAGTTTAGGTGGTATACATCTTTCAAGAGGAAGCAATGGGAAATCAGCAGGTAGGATAAAGCAGAGATGAATCATAGAATGGTTTGGGTTGGAAGGGATCTTAAGAATCATGCAGTTCCAACCCAATTGCCTTGGGCAGGGATACCTTTCACTAGGCTAAGTTGCTCAATGCCTTGAACCTGGCCTTGAACACCTCCAGGGAGTGGACATCCACAACCTCACTGGGCAAGCTGTTCCAGCATCTCCCCACCCTCATGGTAAAGAATTTCTTCTTAATCTCGTGTCTAAATCTCCCCACTCCCAGCTCAAAGCCATCGCCCCTCACTGTGTTACAACAAGCTGCTGTAAAAAGCCCCTCCCCAGCTCTCCTGTAGGCCTCTTCAGGTACTAGAAGGCTGCTCTAAGGTCTCCCTTGGAGCTTTCTCTTCTCCAGTCTAAACAGCCACAACTCTCAGCCTGTTCCCATAGGGGAGGTGCTTCAGCCCTCTGATCACCTTCAGAAGACGATCAGAAGCTGGAACAAGGAGTACAGGAAGGGAACAGTTTGCCCTGTTACCCAAGGGATGTGGTGTTTCTTTTCAGAGCAACTCTTTGCTTGTGGCATTTTCAAAGGAGTGTTCATAATGGGCTGTGGCAAATGATGGTGGAGAAACTGATGGAGTAATGAGAAGGGCTTTGCTTCTGGAGAAGCCAAAGCTCTGCTTACTGCTTTTATTAATGCCTGTGATGGCTCAAGTGGTTGGACCTCAAGAACGAAAGGAGAGTTTATGGCCTTTGAAAGAGGGGGCATGTCTCTTGCGAGAACTATAAAGATGTAGCAAAACTATGTAGGGAGAAAATCAGGAGAAACAAAATACAACTAGTGCTTAACCTAGCTACAGCTGTTAAAGATAATAAAAAAATGTTTGTATAAATTCATTAACAGCAAAAGGAGGACTAGAGAAAAATCTCCATCCCCTGTTGAATGCAGAGGGAAACCTAGTGACTAAGGATGAGGAGAAGGCTGAGNAAGTGAGGTGGCAGTGTTGATTTGAATGAGGGCAGAGAGGCTCTGCAGAGGCACTTGGATAGGCTTAGACCAATGAGCCAACATGGATGGGATGAGTTTCAACAAGGCCAAGTGCCAGCTCCTGCACTTGGGGCACAACAACCCCAAGCAAGGCTACAGGCTTGGGGCAGTGTGGCTGCAGAGCTGCTGCCAGAAAGGGTTCTGAGGGTTGTAATAGACAGGCAGCTGAATATGAGCCAGCAGTGTGCCCAGGTGGCTAAGAAGGCCAATGGCATCCTGGCTTGTATTGGAAGTGCTCTAGCCAGAAGGAGCAGGGAGGTGATTGTCCCCTTGTACTCAGCTCTGGTGAGGCCACACCTTGAGTATTGTGTTCAGTTTTGGCCACAATACAAGAGAGATGTGGAGGTGCTGGAGTGGGTCCAGAGGAGGGCAACAAAGCTGGGGAAGGGCCTGGAGAATAAATCTTATGAGGAGCGACTGAGGGAGCTGTGGCTGTTTAGTTTGAAAAAGAGGAGGCTGAGGGGAGACCTCATTGCTGACTACAACCACCTGAAAGGACATTGTGGAGAGGCTGCTGCTGGTCTCCTCTCACAAGTAATTGGAGACGGAACAAGGGGGAATTACCTCAAGCTGAGACTGAGTAGGTTTAGATTAGATATTAGGAAAAAGTTTTTCACAGAGTGGTCAGGCACTGGAGTGAGCTGCGCAGGGAGGTGGTGGAGTCACTGCCTCTGGATACATTTAAGGGTCGTTTGGATGTGATGCTTAGGGAGGTGGTTTAAGGTGAATCTTGTAGAGTGGGGTCATAGGTTGGACTTGGTGATCCTGAAGGTCTTTTCCAACCTGAGTGTTTCTGTGATCCTGTGTGAAATCCACTTCTATCCTTGGGATAATATGGGTCCTTGAGCTGGCGACCTTACAACCGAAGAAGTCCTTCCTTTTTGTGACACTGGCATGTTTTGTTTTCCTTAGATTTCCTTTGCTGGCTGCAGATACCCTTCCCAGATGCTCAACAGATCTATTACCCTTATTGTGGGGTGGGCACGCTGAGCGATTGCTTCCCCTTTTACAATGAACCCTGAGTATGGAGGCAAAAAAATTTGTTTTAACCGAGTGGTGGTGACAGTATAGTGTGAAGGTGGCTCCTCTGGAGAAAGCTTTGTGGACATCTCTGCAGTCTCTGCCTTGCCAGCCTAGTTGTTTTGCCAGCAGTGAAATCCTTCCAGTAAAACAATATTCTGGGTCTACTCTGGCTCCTCGTCAGCCAAAAGCATTCAAGGACAGGGACTTGAGCAACCTGGTCTAGTGGAAGGAGGTTGGAACTAGATGATCTTTAGTGTCCCATCCAGCTCAAACTATTACATGTCTCTGGTAGCATACAAAGGACAAGTAAGGAAGGGGCAAGAATACAAGCACGTGTCTGCTCCATCAACCTTTTTACCTGCTGCATGTTCCTCTTCCTGATGTGTTTTCCGTTGATGCCTGCAAGTCACACTGGATGGCAGAGGGTGTTTCTGATGTAGAAGGAAAAGCATTTTTATGTGTTTGCAGGAATCTTACCACATCTGTCAGGGTGAAACCAGAAGAGGATTAGCACCCAGCCCTTGTAGGAAAGCGGAATTCAGGGAAATCTCTCAAGTACTGGGAATCCCCAAATAGTAAGACATTGAGAAGGACAACTAAGCTGTTGAAGGGTCTGGAGAGCAAGTCTGGTGAGGAGCAGCTGAGGGAACTTGGATTGTTTAGTCTGGAGAAAAGGAGGCTGGGAGTAGACCTCATTGCTCTCTACAACTCCCTGAAAGGAGGTCAGAGTGAGGTGGGGGTCGATCTCCTCCCATATAATAAGCCATAGAACAAGAGGAAATGACCTGAAGTTGCACCAAGGGAGGTTTAGGTTGGACATTAGGACAAATTTATTTCCTGCAGGAATGGTCAGGAATTGGAACAGGCTGCCCAGGGAGGTGGTGGAGTCACCATCCCTGGGAGGTGTTCAAGAAACCTGTGGACATGGCACTTTAGGACATAGTTTAATGGCTGTGGTGGTGTTAGTTGAAGTTTGGGCTCAGTGATCTTAGAGGTCTTTTCCAACCAAAACAATTATGTGATTCTATGAAAATCTGCTTTTAAACATCTAGATCAGCTCACAGGTAGCTGATGATTTGGCATATCTCAACGTCAGACTCCAGTTTGCTTCCCCTTGAAGATGCTCATTAATTTGTCCTGATCTCTTCCTCCTTTACCTCAGTTCAGGCTCTTTGGTGGTGACTGTAGACAGCAGCTGACAGACTCTCAGGGTGCTGTCTCCTCCCTTCTGTAGCTGTTGGTATCTCTCCACATGTTTGCACGCTGCGGTCATGCTGCTGCCTCACCGCCCCCTGAATCATTCTTGTCTAAATTGACTTATATTTAGCACTGTTGTTCTGTTCCCTCAGTCCATCCTGTCAGCTGCGTGACAAATCTCTGTTCCCTGAATGTTATCCAACCTCTAAATACGAATTACCAGGACTTAGAGACTGTGCAAACGTTTCTGCTTGGAAGCACACTCATTGAAACACTCCATGGACTTCTCTGGCACTTACCTGTCCCACAGTCCTAGGGCAGGATGAATGAAAAGCATACTGGTGTTTTATGGTCTTTATAGAACCTAAATGAGATATTAAGAATTTCCTTCCTGCAAAAGCGGTCAGGCATTGGAATAGGCTGCCCAGGGAGGTGGTGGAGTCACCATCCCTGGAGGTATTGAAAAAATTATTAGATGTAGCACTTGAGAACATGGTCTCGAGGTCATGGAGGTGTTGGATCTTAGAGGTCTTTTCAAACCTTAATGATTCTGTGATTTACGAATCATCTTAGGAGATGATTTGTGGGCTGGCTGGCTGAAAACATGCCTGAGAGGGATGCTTCTGATGGCTGGAAGCTTTAACCTTGAGTGAGGCTGCAAGTACCATTCCCTTGCTGTTTGTGGAGTACCCCAGGAAACCCCCCCTCTGCCACATGCAGTGGTTTCCTTTGGAGTGGTTTCTGGGTGGGTTCCAGGCCTCCCTACAGTACAGCGCTGCGGTCAGAGCCCTTTCGGGCATCAGATTCAGTAGAGGTGTGAGGATCATAAAATGCTGGCAACAAATCCTCCCGATTAAGAATTTTAATACCTATTGTTTTAAAGGATTTTAATACCTACTTAGTGTGCTAGGTCCTGCACTTGGGTCACAACAAGCCCCTGCAACACTTGAGGTTTGGGGCAGAGTGGCTGGAAACTGAGGGGAAGGATCTGAGGATCATGTGTGTGCCCAGGTGTGCTCATGTGTGTGCCCAGGTGGCTAAGA